>JAODVM010092761.1:0-16582 GCA_025400095.1 Phenganax marumi | reverse complement strand
TTGGTGTCAAAAAGAAGCTCAGGAACCAGGCATTTCTACTGGCAGGATAGAAAGGAAGAATTGTGAATCCAGAGGGACATACGTGCTTTATTTTACCCCCAAACTGCAAATTATCCCTATACTTCCGTGTTGAATCTGTGCGCAAATGAGCGCCAAAATTCAAATATTTATAAAACTTTAACATTCATATATGCAAACTAGACGCGTGAGATTCTAAATCAGTTTGATTTAAATAAATTTAAGCGTAAGATTTCCTTGTCTAGTGAACAGTGTAATGCACGTAAAGATGGTGTAAGCGACAGTGACATTTCCTTCGCTCAACAGTTCTTTCAACGTCAAAAAACTTTGACCGACTTCTCTTGGGCGTTGTGTTGTACAAAACAGTTGACGAAAGCGAACACAATTGTTTGTAATCCACATTTTTTCGCTATCTATTCAAGCTAGAAGCCGTGCTAGAAGCCATATTGTTTTCTATTATTACACTGATTGCCGCTGGATAAAAGGCCCGCGGTATCAAATTTTCATGCGGAAATCTGCTGTACAAAGCAGGCGCATGTCCCTTATTTCTGGCAATGGATGCGTGAAATTTTGGGAGGTCTCGATTCCTTTGGCGCAAAACAGAGCAAAAAAGTTATTTTAAGAAGTTGTTGTGTAGCTAATACATTTAAAAAGAAAATTAGATTTATACTAAAGTGTAGCGTTGCATATATTCAACTAACCACTACAGAAATGAGATCAATCTCTGTGCTCTTCAATAGCGGAATCTGAAGTCGAGAAGACGGACGTTGGCGAACTGGAGATCACGCCAGTATCGGCTGCTATTGCTAGCTACATGGGTATAGATCTTTCGCCAGAAGGTCGGGCTGCTCGAAATAGACGTGGTGTTTCATTCATCGTTCACGGCGCTCCACTTTCCGGTAAAACCAGCACAGCGGCAGAGCTCTCGAAAATGTACCATGCGGCGTTGCTCAATGTTGATGTAGTCATCACGGAGGCAATACAATTAGGAACCACCAGTGTAGGTATGTGGTTTATTGGAGATTTATTCAAAATTAGAAACTTAATCATCCAAACGTTGGGATTCGTGTATGGTTTTTAAGCAATCTGAAATGCGGCAAATGCCTACTGAAAGCGAACAATGCAAGAAGTAAACCTATCTGTTCTTTCATGCTGCTTAAATAAATATTCGTCAACTGTCATTTTAAACGACTTCGCAAAAGATTCTGGTGAAATTGTTAAGCCGTCACCTTGTTATCCACCATTTTATCCCAGTGGATTCTTTTGCTTTTTTTACTGATGGGAGACACAGCTAGACCGCATTTGTAGTGCATCAGCCTAATTCGAAATGCATCAAACTAATTAGAATATATAAATTAGCCTTTCTCGCGCTATGCGACCAGGGGCCGGTTGTTCGAAAGTTGGACAGCGTTATCCATTGGATAGTGAATTTTTCAACGTTCCGCATAAGAATGAAAAAAATTGCCGAAACTTCCATTTTGGCTAACGATATAGATATTAGAGACTTAAACCTATCGATATCAGTCGTAAATGTATATGTTAAAACGATCAATGGAAAAATTTACGAAGGGTAAAAAAGTCACTATTCAGTGGACAGCGCTATCCACCTTTCGAAGAACCGGCCCCAGGCCTGAAAATCCGCCAATTTGGGGTGGAAAATCGTTGTTTTTTACCGTCATTATTTATCAAAAAAAAGTATAGAATTATTACGAATGTTAATAACTGCTTGACACTTGCTACCCTTCATATTTGATATGTATTAGACTAAATAGCAAAATTTTTCAACGCAAATACGCACCGAAAATTTACATTTTTTCTTCTCGTATTTTCGCAGCAAAATTTCAAAGTCTATCGATGAAATCTCACACAAAGTTGAATGAATGAGTGTAATAGAATGAAATAGTTTATTAAATTCTTTGCAGTTTAGAAAAACTGAATTACCGAGTTAACATAATATATAAAATACAACTACGTCAAGGTTTATAACAGTCAAAACTATCTGAATGCAAAAAAATTTTCTGAGTTGGCACCAGTCTCAGCTAGGTCTACCAAAAAACGAGAACTTTCGTTTCATTTATTTTTCAGCTGAACAAAATTTGCCTAATTCAATTATTTTGCCACCCCAAAGAGAGAGCCTTTCTCCCCAGCGTGAGAAAGGCTAATTGGGTTCCTTTTTTTGACACACGCTATATAGCTATCTGTTGTATTTTTTCTTTAGGTATGCGTGCACGTGATTTGTGTGCCTCATCCGCCAAGGCTATAAAAGATATCGAAGAGGGAAAAGAAAATGGAGTTGCCGGCTCATTAAGCATGGAAGCGGTTGCTGCTCATACAGCTCAGACCTCTGGTCAAGTTGCGCCAGCAGTGACTGCGTCAGCATTAGGCTTGCAATCGAGTGTGAAGGAAGCTCGTCGCGCTACCAATACATATGGTCAGAAAGGAAGTCAGGTAAATTGCTTAATGTCTGGTAGGTTCCTCTCAGTGATAACTTCATTATATATGACAAGCAAAGAAGGAATGTCATGTTAATGTCGGACATACCCGGATTTATGAATGTTTTATAAGTTACTCAGTGATAACCGCACCATGAAAAGCAAAGGAGTAATATAACGTCATGTTGTGCGGAAAGTACTCGGGTGGATGAATGTTTTGTAAGTCTCTTTATGAGTGATATTAGTACTATCACAAAATTTAACTACAAACTCTACTAGGACTAATTAATTTACAACAATAGATTAAGCCGCACAATTTTAAAGAAAGAGTAAAAGATTAGTATAAAAGGTTTAAACGCTGCTTGAAGTATGGTAGTGACCACTCCAGGATATTGCTACTGATATCAACCGGCAATTCGCTCCACCCTTAAGAAAAACTTCTTTTGAGAAAATGGGACATATTATGTCGTAATGGATTAATAGCAAACGAAGTAATAAGTAGAGTAAAATTCGGTTATGTAGGACTTGTGCTAAAATTTTTTTGTACTTCTCAGGTTTCAAAGAACCAACCACCGCAACCGACTCCCTCTGCTAGCCCTTCAACTACGGAACAACCTCCCCGGAGGCTGAGTGTTAGTGCTAGCGTAGCCGGGGAGGACGGAATGTATTCTTGCGTTCTTCCTGAAGATCTTGTCGTCGAAATATTAGCGGAAAGAATGCAGGTAAAATGGCTAAGTCGCAGAAAAAATAAAGCAGGCGACTTAAGTAAAGATTATACTCTCGATTTCAGCGCGCGTTTGAACCCGAGCTTTGATATTTGTTTGTAAACCTGTGGTTTGTTGATCCTTCGAGATTGGCACGCGCGTGGCTGATTGTATGTGCCACGTGATTAAGTTTTTTCGCATCTCGTGACCACTTTTGAACATCAACGAATCTCGTATACAATCCACCAATGTTTTACTAAGAAGATTGTTTATATGTTTTTACTGCTGTGAACAATTAGAAAAAGAACATTAAATGCTCAAGCATGTTGTAGAGCTGCAAATCGACGTATGCAGAAAAGTACATTTTAATCCAGAATTAGTCAAGCAAGCAAATCGAGTGAACATCGCGTATTTTTCAAACTCTGCTCAAAACAAAAAACTTCATCACGCGGTACAAAAACGTTCATCACGTGATACTCCACGTGTGCACATTTCGAGAGACAATTTACCACTCCAGTGATTTCGATAATATTTTTACTGCTTTACTTTTTTTAGGCAAACGACTGTCATCTAGGCATTGTTATTGATGGTTTAGACAGTGTTTTCACCAAAAGCTTACAGAGCACAGCATCTTGCGTCTTACGTGCTTTGAACAACAGAAAATACATTTATTTCGTCACCTTGAACTTGGATCACGCAAAACTCAAGGCGGTCGACGAAAAGAAAAAAGCCGCGATTTGTAAGCATATTACACTTTTTTAGCTTTTTTACTTAGCACTTTCTATAAGATCCCCTCTGCGCTGGTAAAATTATCTGGCGTTAGACGGAGCAATAGCATGGTCGCCTCAACTTTTTGCCGTGAAGAATGGAAAGTTAAAGACATTGGAAGAAAGAAGAGAAAATTTATGTTTAAAATTATTTGCGTCAATTCAAAAGAATAAAGGCCGCAAACTATACGAACTGTTGCCCAGTGATTCAATGTGCACATATAACTTGAAATCATCTAACAGATTCGAATTGTCTACTATAAAAACAAACCGATTTAAAAATTCTTTTGTTCCTCTTTATGCGGCCCGAGCTAAAAAGTAGAAATACTGTCGAGTAAACTTTTAATTGTCAGCATGATTTTTATATCTTACATATATTTTATAATATTTATAATGTACAAAAATCAAATTCTAATTTGGTAACAGTAGAACCTTGTCTTTCTCCTTCTTTTTTTGTTGATATATATAACTCACTATGTAAAAATCAGTTGTAAGTCAGCGTTTTTTGAGCGCTGCAAGAAAATGATGATAATAAACTATCTATCTATATCTATCTATCTAAACTACAGGGGCCGGTTGTTCAAAGGTGGGTTAGCAGTCAACCTAGGTTTAAATTTAACCCACCATTTTATATCCCGGTCTTGACGTACTATTTATTTTTGAAACTTTGAGGGATTAAACTATCCATTAAGGGAAACATTTTGAGCGAACAACTTTCCAAAATATTTCTTGATCGCGTTTCAAATTGTAGTTAGAGTACTACACTAAGCCGGGGTTGAGCCAACCCAGCTTTGAACAACCGGCCCCAGCTTTATATTGTAGTACATAGAGGCCGGCTTGTATTATGATAGCTATTCTTTTGCAGTGGAACTGGAGCGTGAGAAAAACGAAGCAGAGAAGAAATGGCTGGAGGAGATGTCCGAGGATGAGTACGACGCTCTAAGTGAACAAGAAAAGAATGAAGTGGACAGGAAACGTTTGAATCAAAAGAAAGAACGGATGAAACGAGAAATTGAAGAGAAGTTGGAAAGAGAAAGAAAAGAAAGGGAAGAACTGGCGCTTTTGGAAGAGAAACGGCTTGAAGAAGAACGGTATGAATTGATACACTGCTTTGATGGTTTGTGTTGTGTTCGATGACGATGGTTTAACTCGGTTTGGCACTTGACGTTTTTTCAATGTTTTTGTGCAAAGGTTTTATAAGTTTGCGAGCGACAAAGCAGTAATCTATTTTGGCTACTGTTTCAATCAGTTCGCCCTCTTAATTATGTAATAAAATGTGCAAAATAGTGAGGTGAAATGAATGTATAACTTCGGGCTGCATTTCGCTGTGGTTCAGTAAAATTCACGAAATTGGGCAAGAAGTTACAAATCACGACGCTCCATTGTTTCAATAGAGTCCAATGTAGTGTCTTGATCGTTCATTTTCACTACTCTGGTTAGTGAAGGAGACATTTCCGTCCCAACAAAGTGGGATAATCGGACTTTCAGGAATTGATATCCGTGGATTTTCCCAATGAATTTTCGGATTCTATTCCGGACTTTTTTAGGCTTCTCCTCGGATTTGTGCTTTGAAATTGCTGGATTCTTTTGATTTTCTTTGCACTTTTTTTGTATATCGTTCGGATTTCCCTTGACTTTTGGAACGTTCAAAATTTCTTGGATTGTTCGGACTGTTTAAGAACTTTTTGCAGTCCGGACTGTTTTTGCAAAGTGTACGAGGTGTTTGAAGTAAACTGCCCCTCGCTTAATAGCAATGCATTGCATTTTAGTGATAAGAAAGGTCGACGGAAGACAGTCCAGCAGCAGTCTCAAGCTCGCAAAGGGGCGCCAGATTCAAAAGATGGCGATAGGAAGAAAGAAAAGACTTCAGATAAACTTCAATCTGGTTCACGGAGTGTCGCTCAGTTGCAGGAGCCACATAGTATTCGAGGAGCTACTGCACCATCCGCTATCTCCGAGAGATCAGACAGCGTCGATCCAACAGGTGGCTACATGCCTGGGGCCGGTTGTTCGAAAGATGGATAGTGAATTTTTCAACTTTCATAAAATTGGACAAAAAACGGCGAAACTTCCATTTTGGTTAATGATATAGATATTAGCGACTTTAATCTATCGATATCAGTCGCAATTTTACGTTACAACGATTAATGGAAAATATTACGAAGGTCACAAAAAATCCCTATTCAGTGGATAGTACTGTCCACCTTTCGAACAACAGGCCCCTGTTCGAATTTTGTTTACCCTCGGAAAAACGCATGTACACTTCGCGTTATCTGTTATAGAAAAAATTGTTTTGAAAATAGAGCTTTGATTAGGTTATTTTATTGGCGAAAGCTTTGAAGACATTGTTGAACAAGGACGTTTTTGAATACGTTTTTCAGGAGATGGTGATCGTAAGCGACCCAGTCTGGTAAAGATGTCGAGACAACGACAGCCTTCGGCTGCGGGTCAGGCAGCGCCTTTGATTTCGGTTGAGGAAAAACCATCTGAAGAAGAAATGAAAGAAAAAGAGCTTATTAAGAAGTAAGAAGTGTTCTCAGCATAAAGATTTTGAAAGCTATTCAAAGCTCATCCCTATTCATGTACCAAGGATTTAGTAGAGTGTCGATGGTACCAAAAGATGAAAATTCTAGCCATCTTAGTTGGGGATCAAAACCGAATATCCGAATTGGCGTTTAAGTACTCTCATCACTGAGCTATTGAGACACACGGCTGAAATGGCCAGAACTCCCACATCTGTCTGGCTTGTGAGAAACTTGACTGTGGTGACGTTTCACGTATGTGGGAGTTCTGGATCCGTGCACCGATGCGCCAATTCAGAGGTTCGAGTTCGATTCATGACTGGGATGGCTAGAATTTTTGTGCATGTGTATCATCAATCAATCAATCAATCAATCAATCAGTCAAGGTTTATTATAAAATCATCGCGCTCGAAATCGAATTGCGATAATATTTACAACAATTGCTTAAAATTATCAGATATTAAACTATGTCCTATAATTTATGCATTATGTTACAACAATCTATGCTATGATATTTATGCTATGAATTAATACAGGAAGATAAAAAGACGTATATATTACAAAATTTACAAACAATGCGATCGGAGACACATTGCAGGGAAGAAACTCTTCTTAAAGCGGTCCGTCCTACAGGGAAACAGTGTTAACCTATTTCCGTGGCTTAAATTATAGTTATGATCGTTGTCCGTAGAATGTGGTATTAAGTGATTAAGAATCATAAGTACGATAATAGTGTAAAAGCGAAGGAGACCATTTTGCATGGAATTTCTCTTTAGATTTCAGAAGTTTGAGAATTCTATTCGGGATATTTCCTGTTTCCTTGAGAACTGGGATAGAGGAGCTGGTGCTGTGATTCGAACTGAGACTCCGAAATCTGAGATTGAACCTGAGACGACGCAAGGTACATCTAACAAGAAAACAAGAGACAAGAAAGGTGATAAAGAAAGGGAAAAAGAAAAAAACTTGAAAGAGGTCAGCTGCAAATCTCCTTTTTGAAGTTTGTACATTAGAATATCTAAAGTGTGTCCCTAGAAAGGTTCCCGTTTAGACATTACTCTTTTGTTGTTAAAGGAGCGTTATTTTACCGCCGCGAATTTTAAGTAGCTTCTTCAACTAGTAATTAAACAAAACCATCAAGTAGAATTGCTTGATACTGTGAGACACACTGCATATGTGGGTCATGAATTGTAGATATTCATAATCTTTTCATAATTCGAAGTGTCTATATCAACAGTCGTCCGCAGAATATATTGAAACTTTCAAATTTTACCCCGGCCCCCAATATCAATGTTTGAACTCTCGTTTTTTTGTGAGAAAAGAATAAAGTGACAGTAATATAACAACAGCATTCTTAGCGGCGAAATTCCAGCGTACAAAACAAAGATTTAACCGTATAACTCTTGACAACAACTTTGAAATTGGGGGAGGAGTGTATATGTCTCAGATATTTTGTGGAGATTGAAGGTCAGGGGTTGTGCATATTTATAATATTTACATCATTTAAAATATCTATATCAATGTTGGTGACTTTTTCGTATTTTTAATATTTGGGTCGGTCAAAGTGTTCTAAACAAAAGTCAGGGATTGTACATGCCTAAAATATTTGAGTCATTTTAATTGCTCACATCAAGTTCAGGGATTGTTCATATTACTAATATTTGAGTAATTTTTTACAGTATATATAGCTCAACAAGGAAGATATTTGTTGAACGTAGCGACGTGTTTGTTGTGTCGTTATATAGGCTGTCTCTTCTCCGCAGGATAGTTGTGTTTTTACCATCAAAGATGAAGTAAAAACAGTGAGCAAAGACGGTATTGGTGTACCACATGTGATTTTTGAAACAACAGCACCAGGAGAGTCACAGACAGAGAAGTTATTTTCCATGACAACACTACCCACTCCGGAAGAGGTATTGTCTCGAATCTTATGTGGGACTATTGATTGTAGGGATACTTTAAAGTTTCTATGGCAGATCAAAACTAGGATTGTACATATATGTGCAATACTTTCGTTGTGTGAAGGAGAATTACAATTCCGAATTGTAAATTATCCAGTCAGATATCTTGATTTGTACTATATGATCAGAGCATTGTTTGTGGAGTTTTGCGACACCAGAAATCGAATATCACGCGGGCGAGTGCTCTAATCGAGTTCATGTGCCACGCGTGGATGCCCCGCACTCATCTAGATCGAGGCTGTGAACAATATGTAACACTGAGGAAAAAGTAGCTTTTATGCACAGTCAACGGAAGCGACGAGGAAAGTATCGGCTTACTAAGGAACAAAGACTCAAAAAACAAAATATATCAACCAAGAACCCCTAAACAGTGGACGTTGGGGGTCCCTGATGGACTAAAGGCCGAAGTAAAACGCAGGGCATCTTTGGCAAGAGTTTGATCACGTTCTCTGCTATGCACTTCTGAGATCATAATTATTTATCAGCAATAGACCTTTTCCTCAACGAATGTGATAAAATAGTACTCCTCCTTTTTCCAGCAGGATAATCCCCCCTTTCGCCCTTGGGAAATCGTCACTTTTTGCGGTAATATTTCGGCGAATCCCCTTTACCTTACTCCGTAGGTGTATAGAATTAATGTGATCAATGTACAATGCTTGACTTTCTGCACTGGGATAGAAACAAACAGCTGTATACCATTGTTAAATAGCAATATCTCTTTCTAGATTTTAGAAGGTATGGGTTTAGGTCCTAGCGGACCGCCTTTACCTCCCCCCGTCACATTTGCAGTCATACCCTATCCAGTTCGTCGTCATTCACCCTTCGCCGGTGATGCCGCGTTTCATTATCAATTTGTCGCCTCTGGAAGCGACGATCCTAATGTCACCGTAGAAGAAAAGGTGAAGAAATTTGACTTTGAAAGCGAGAAGGGCGACTCCAGATCGGAAAAAGTAGGTCCCGTTTTTATTTTTTGGGTTTTTCATGCGCTCTCTGGTGCATCTGACGTGAATATATATGTAAAGTATACATGTCAAAAATGAAAAAGACGGAACACCCCTTTAACATTATGCTACCAAAGTCCTGTACAGTCTACAAAGTGTTCACAATGAAGATATTCTTTTTCGAGGTACTACCAGATGTAGAACAATTAAAAACAGAACAATTTTTTACTTTCAAATATTTTTAATGTTGCGATTTCTATGTTTATAAATATGTTTCATCGCTTTTATCCAAGCATCTAATTTGTAAATAGTGCTAAAATTGGCTTAGTTTTAGTTATATTAGATTTACCTACTTTCAGTGTAGTACTTACAACTCGTTAATTCAGTGTATTTATACTGCAAGAGAGTTTAATAAACACAAATTATAAATTGTAAATTATTATCTCGCTACAATATGACCGAAGAAATTTTGGCCACAGAGCCTGTTTTACGTGCACATGATCAAGTGACAAATTTGATTCATCGTTAAAAAGCTTGTCATAGAAAACTTGCTTGTTTTTGTGGAGTTTACTATAGTGTGTCGATTTTTGCTGGTTTTTTTAGGAGCATAGCAGTCGAAGTAAAGGAGGAGGTGCAAGCAAGTTAAGTCGTGAGAAAGAGGAGAGGGAAGCTGGTGCAAAGTCTAGACGTGATCGACAGTCAAGTGGAAGAACAGGAAGACGAAGTTCACTGACTGTGGCTTCTTCACCACCTCCTCAAACACACGAAGATGGAAGATTGAGGTTTGTTTTAATGTCTGAAGTGCCCAAACAAGGTCAGGGATTGTACATATTTACAGTATTTGAGCCATTTGAAGTACCTATATCAAGGTCAGGGATTGTACATATTCATAACATTTTGAGTCATTTTAAACACCTATAGCAAGGTTAAAGAGTGAACATAGCTATTATGTGTGACACAATTAACGAACTTGTATTAAGGTCAGGGATTGTACATGTTAACAATATTTTAGTGGTTAAACTAGTGTCTCTATCAAGGTTCAGATATTGCAAACTAACTTACTCTTGTGTTTTTGCTTTACAAATTCTCTTCTTTTTTGTTATTTCTGGAGATTTCGAATGCCTTCAAATCAGTGAAAATAAAGTTTTTGCCTAAGAAAATGTACTGTGTGTTAACTTACATTTGTGTTTTGCTTGAAGAAGATTCATCTTTGTGTCATTTGCGGAAGTTTCGAAGTGCATTAAATCAGTAAAAAATTTATGTTGAAAATTATTGAATTACCATTTTATCTCCTTTTGCAAAAGTTTATTTTCCAGTTACCGTATTCTCTCTATTTAGCTTCCCCTCTCATATAAGCCCCCCTCTCTAATAAGCCGTCCCTTTTAAGAGGAAGAAATTTGTTAAGCCCCCCCCCTTTTAAAACTTGCTGTTTCCTGATGTGTATTTTGTTCTTTATAACATTATGAACGCCGTACCTTACATTTTGCAGAAAATTATCTAAGATTTTATGGATAACTAAATAAGCGTCCCTCTCAAAAAGCTCCCTCTCTCTAATAAGCCCCCTCATCAAAAGGGTCTGAAAAGAATACCCCCCCCCCGAGGGCTTAATAGAGAGAATACGGTAAGAGAATCAACTAATGGCTGCAATTCCTGATGTTGATATATGCACACTTCTAGTCAGTAAAGTCGTTACTTTTGCGTTAAAAGTATATTGCAGTTCTTGTTTGAATGACTCAAAATTTATTTCGAAATTAGATTACAGGCAGTTTTTGAACTGCAACCCCATACAACTTTTACTCGTCGTAAGGAAAAAAATTGCACAGCGGCGTAAAAGTACGCCTATAAATCGTTTGATCTATTGCTTAAAATTTTCACAGTGGTGATGGAGGGCCAAGTGTTAATGCAGTATTGTCCACTCATCGTTGGGTGATTCCTGCAAATGATTCATGCGCCCTTCGTATACGATTCAAATCAGAAGAACTCGGACAGTTTGATCAGACGTTGAATTTCGAAATAGTTGGAACAAGACGTCGTTATCAGGTGTTCTGTCGAGGCGTCTGCGCATTTCCAGCGATCAGCCGAGAGCCCCGGATCGTTTTCCCAGCTCGTAAGAAAGTAAAGAAACGCGAGGAGATCGTGCATAAGAAATTCATTTTAAATACTGAAGTTTATGAGTTTGGTCCACTGCTTTGTGGTAAGTAACACGAAGTCGATGGACGAAAATAATCCTTTATTTTGTTTTTTGTTTTTGCTGCCCCGTTATAAGCCCGTCTTCCATTACGCGAATGTTTTCGAGCGAAAAATACATCTAGGAATGCGACAGGCTTGCAAAAATTTTCGCCGAGAAAAACTCTTCAGCGAACCACGTTGCTAGATTTTTTTTTGCTCAAGTAAAGTCGCGTTGTGGAAAACAGGCTTTCCGGCGTGCGTGCGACGTATCGTAGAGGCTAGCGCAAAAAGATTCTGGTGTTTGACGTATTGTAATTAAAAAAATGAGAAAGCTATCTTATCGAAATGAAGTAAAGACACACAGTAATGTCTAACCTAATTTTGATGTACGTCCTGAACATTTCTACGCAATGTTAGCAGAAATAAGCGATTATACTCAAGGTGGCGTTCTTCGAATAAGCGAAAAAGGGCAAAAGAATGGCGACTCAATTAGGTTCTTTTTATACTTCACGACGCGCAAGACGTCAAATCCACGTTCATGAACAGGCATTTCCTACTGAATGACAATCTACCTGACGAAACTCACTCACCAGTATTTATTCTTAATTTTGCATGTTTTTGTCACTTCATGCAAAGAAAATTTGTAGACCATTCTCGATAATGTTTCGCTCCTTTCAAGTTACAAAAACGCTACCATGAGGTCTGTATCTCGACTCGCAGATACTTAAAAAAAAATTCATTTGCCCAAATACGTCGCACAAATATGTGACGTCATCTTACTATTCCTACATTGGTTGTGGTGGTTATGCTATCACTTGGAGAAACTTTAAAGCATTCATTCCCCGAGTTTGTATTATAACAACATGATGTTGGATAACTGCTTTGTTTGACATGGTGTGGCTATCACGGGGATAGAAACTTACAAAAATTCATCCGCTAGAGCATGCCCACAACAATATGACGT
This sequence comes from Phenganax marumi, assembly GCA_025400095.1. Lineage (NCBI taxonomy): Eukaryota > Metazoa > Cnidaria > Anthozoa > Malacalcyonacea > Clavulariidae > Phenganax > Phenganax marumi. Next base: position 4,107 of record JAODVM010092761.1, on the reverse strand, counting down.
AACAATAATACTTGCTTGTCACGGTGCGGCTATCACCCAAAGAAACTTGCAAGAAATTCATTTTCCTGGGTACGTCTCACAACAACTGGACATCAAAATATTGTTCCGCTGCTGACGTTGAGGCTGCCGTTCGTCAAAACGTGCCCTTATGTTAACGAAATCATGTCTATATCTTCACAGGCAAAACACGCGAAAAGTACAAGGATGGGAAGTACCCTGAGAATATGGAGACAATTACTATAGCCAACACATCCCCTCTCCCTGCAGAAGTACTTTTCTGCTTTCAACATGATAGTAATGGAACTACTTTTCTGTTGGATCCCCCAAGCATGAGTTTACCATGTGGAGCTAGCAAGGTAAGGGCAAGTATATTAGAAATTTAACGTTTTTTACTGGAATCGAAACTAACGGTATCTTAACGCGGTTTTCCACTACGCGAATTTGTTCGAGCGAAGAATAAATCTAGCTGCATGATTCGCTTGCTTTCGACTTTTTCGCGGGGAATTATTTTGCTAGCCAATCACGTATGCTAGATCTATTTTTCGCTCGAAAAATTCCGCCTAGTGGAAAACAGGCCTTACCTTGGGATTGAGGTCGATCGTCAAGTACCTGTCATTCATCATACTGTTTGCGCTTTGGCGTTCGTACACTCAGACTTTAGGCCTGTTTTTCACTATAGGCGGAATATTTCGAGCGAAAAATAAGTCTAGCAACGTGAATGGCTAGCAATACAATTCCTCGCGAAAAAAGCCAATCATGTCGCTATAGATTATTTTTCGCTTGAACAAATTGCGTAGTGGAAAACCGCCTTAATGTAATTCTACTGTACACCGCTGAATAAAGTCTGGCGCTTATTTCGAGGTCCGATTTTAGTTGACCGAGTGCGAATTATGCGGTTTAATTTTAGGGAATCTTTTCGCTTTTGCTCTCTGTAAACTGGTGACCTTTTATTCCATATTCCTGGAAAAGACTGTACTTGGGCTTTTAAAAGTTGTAGTGTGTCGCTGTCTTCATCCATGTTCTTCCACTTTGAGTCGGAGCACTAATTCTCCGAGGCCATATTTGGTTCAAATATTTCGCTGTTTTCACCAAAAAAAGCTGAAATGATTTGAACTATGTTTTTCGGCGAAGCGAAAAACTATATTTCGCTGAGAACGCGTTGAATTTGAGCTGCTCGTGCGCCGTTGTTAATTTCGCGCGAAAATTTTTGCTATTCGAGCAAGTGGAAATCCATCTTAACGATGTTTCTCGGCTGAATGTAATTGCAAAAGACGAAATTATTTTGATACGATCGTTAATCCGATTTTTCTCGAAAAGCTCGGAGTCGGCCGACTTGAAACTGGTAATGTACGTCTTGCTTTAGCTTAAACAGCATCTAGATACGAGATGGCAAAATAGTTGACAGTAAGTTTAAACCATATTCCCGCATTTATTCGATCAAGCACCCCGAGTGTTTAGTAAGTTTTTTTGTTTGTTTGAAGATTGGGTGGGTGGTTACTCGGGGTAGGCGCTAATTCGACCTTGGGCGCACCCTTCGAATACATACGGTATTTTTGTGTTTTAGACTCTTACAATCTGGGCCTATCCAAAGACTTCCGGTACTTTTGAAGACGTCTTGGTCTGTTGTGTCCGCGAGAACCCCGAACCAATGTTGTTTAAGATCTGTTGTGATGGCGTTAGACCCGAAGTAGAACTGGACCGCAAACAGTTGCCATTTGATCGCGTGTTACTGCACAGGTAATATACTAGCTACAGTGCATTATATTGTAAAGCCCTGTTCGAAAGAGTTCACTTGCTCGCGTGTACGACGATCTCGTTTTCCTTGAGGGGTGCACATATACTCAAGTTACCTGGTCGGTTGTTCGAAGCACGTTTAGCTTAAACGGTGAATAACTTCAAAATAGAAATCACATCTATGAATTCCTTAAACAACAAAATTGAAAGTATTTTAAATGACCACAATAATTATGTGTTCACCTATTGTTTTACTACTTAAGATTTGATTTTAACGTTTTTGAGGATGTGTAGGAGTGCTCTTGAATTCTGATTTATCCACCGTTTAAGCCAAACGGCGTACGAACAACCGGCCCCTGGCTGACAAGCTAAAACATGTCTCCAGTCTCGCTGTCTCGGATACCATTAAGTTCTCTAGACTCATCTTTCCCTCAAGAAAATGAGCAGTAGGACGCACGCTTTAAATTTCTGAAAACGTAAAAGTGGCTGCTGCCAGTGTTTGCAGATCCATTATAATACTTATCGGCTGCTGGAATATCAACAATCAGCAATGTTTTTCATTTTTTAAACATTACTTTCAACATAAAATCCGCCAAATATTCGTGATGGCGTCGTTGTGCTCGCATGGTAGAATTTTAAGTCTCCTAATAGCTAGCTTCTTTGTATTGCTGCAGTTAAGAAAGGTTATGATAATTCTATCTTCACGCCAGTTTTGACCATATCGAAACCAGTTTTGAACAGTGTCAGTCAGCATAAATTCTTTTTGTCGCATCTCTTTATTCTCAATATAGAAAGGACACGAAGACCGTGTTTCTTCGAAATAGTACGTTGCTTCCGGTACAATGGCGGTTGAATGGTTTGGAAAATCTTGGTGATGATTTTTCAGTCGTTTCTGATCATGGCGTAATTGGACCACGTTCAGAATACGGCCTTCAAATCCACTTTAGAGCTGCTAGACCCATTACTGTGAAGAAAATTATTAGACTTGAGGTAAGAACAGGTGTGGTGTCGTGTGGTTTTTGATAATACTTCGTGTAGCTATGTGAAATACAGTGCTCCCGTAGCTAAAACAGGTTGACATGACAACGTAAACACAATCAGATTGATGCATGGTTCGTGTTCTAGATTTCGATTAGTTTCAACCAAAGTTTTTTGACACAAGGGGCAGTTGTACGAAACACGTTTAGCGCTCAAAATGTAAATCATATTTATCTATTCCTTGAACAACAAAACTGACAGCTGGTCTTTTATGTACCTAACTATAGTTTTAGCGCATAAGGTTGGCTTCCAAAAATTTAGAAATTATGGGGCAATGTTTTTAGATTCTGAGTTATAAAACAGTGATTTGTCGTGGTCACAAACTTAACTATTGCTGAAAGAAACAAGCTAACCATGGTGAATGGTTTGATTCGTTAGTTCTAAAAAGAACTGTTCACACACTCAATAGAAAAACTTAACAACTTAAAAAACACTATGGATTTCGGCATACAGACCTCTCTTCAGGTGTTTCATCTGCTAACTAAACTTAACTGGCTTAAGCCTGGTCTCCTTAACGTCGTTACTGCCGTAAAGATAAAGTCACGATCTTTCTTATCAGCCGAAATAGAACAGTTTCAAACGAGGTATTAGCAAAGCAAGTATTAGTAAACAATATGTATGTTTTCTATAAGATTTACTGCTTAGAAGATAGAATATTTTGGCTGTTCAGAGACACTGTGACTCTTCGTTTACGACATTTACGACCATATGGAAACCAGGCTTTAGCTTTCAAGAAAAACCACCGCGAAACCCTAATTTTCAATGAACAATATCCAAGATGGCGAACAGTTCACTGCTAAGTCGAAAGAACTCGAAAATTAAGAACTATACAAAACTACTGTAAAAAAATCTAATCGAATGCTTTTAAAAGCTGTTTTAAAATGAGAGCATGTCGTTTTGTTGCCAAAGTCCTTGAAGCATATGTTCATTCTTGTTAGAATTCAAAATATCTTCTAGTTTATTGATGAATAGTTTAACATGCTCAAATACGGTTACACCACTGACACATATACATCTGGGGCCGGTTGTACGAAAGGTGGATAGCGCTATCCACCGAATAGTGATTTCTTAAAACATTCGTAAATTTTCTCATCAATCGTTATAAAACAAGATTAAGATAAATATTCATAGACTAAAGGCCGCTAAATTTATTTCATTAGCCAATACGAAAGTTTGGCCGTTTTCTGTCCAATTTTACGAGGGTTGGAAAATCCACTATCCAGTGGATAGCGCTATCCACCTTTCGTACAACCGGCCCCTGGACTGCTTGCTCCTATGCTTTTTGACTTGAGGCTTGCGTGGTCAATTGAAAGTCACGAAGGCTGACGAATATGA
>JAODVM010092650.1:0-16590 GCA_025400095.1 Phenganax marumi | reverse complement strand
ATTTGAAGGAAATTTTAAATTTGGAAACATACTTATCATTATTAATTTTGGGTATCGTTTTTTTATTAGTAAGTAAGATAGTCATATCGCATCACTGTTTTTTTATTCTCATATTTTTCTGCTATCTTCTCAATATTTTCACTAATTTTTTTATCCCTTTTTCTAATTTTATCACCAAGTTTTTTCTTATTAAATATTAACATACTTTGAATGAAGTTTATCATACTAATTGTTTTCTCTATTTTTGGATCTTTGAATATTTCTGATATTGTCTTGTTCCAGATGTCTTGTTCATTTAGATAGTCGCCAATGTTGTCAATTCCTTTTATATTTAGAGGATCCTTAAACTCACATTTAAATAATATTTTACTAAACTTATTTTGAATTACTTGTTTTATATCCTTTTCTTGTCTTACACAAACTGTATCACTATCTTTATAACTATAAGAATAGTTTGTAATAGGAATTGAATTAAAACAATCTAAACAATGTTTGTAATCTTTTTCATAAGCAAAGTTTTTTGATAAACAATGATAACACCAATCTGTCGCATATTCTTTGTTAAATAGTTTTGGATTATAAAACATACTTCCACCATACTTTTTCTCTTTTTTTTCACTTTCTTCTTCTTCACTTTCTTCTTCTTCACTTTCTTCTTCACTTTCATTATAATTTAGACTTGGTGAGAATCTTAAGAGACTTATAATATATCTTCTATCATTTTGTGAAAACTTAAACCAATTTTGTTCACTTTTCTCTATGTTTAATATTATATTATTTTTCTTATATATCTCTTTTTCACTTAAAAATTGATCAATGAATGGTTTATTTTCAGTTGACTTTTTTGTTTCTTCTATCCTTGATGAAAATTTATAAGTCTTGTAATAAATATTTTATCAAATTTTGAATATTTATCCCATTGTTCCTCAATTTTATTCATATCTAATATTTTATTGTTGTTGTTGTTGTTGGACATCATGGTCCTAAATTAAGTTTAATTAAGTTAGGACCAAATTGTCCTTTTTTATTTAATAACATTTTAGTTTTCTGTTGTTTTTTTGTCACTCATTTATTTAATAACATTTTTGTTTTCTGTTCGCTTTTTTTATTTAAGAAAAATTTCAATAAATGCGCTTTTTTATTTAAGAAAAATATCAATAAATGTGAACTCATTTATTTAATAACTTTTTTGTTTTCTGTTCGATTTTTGATCTTTGTTTTCTTGTCTGAAAACATGATTTGAGGTGGTTGTTTGAGAGTTCATCATTTATTAAATGGGGGGCGGTTAAATTAGGGGACGGAATAAAGAGGTATTTAGGGGTGGGTTTGGATGTGCTACAATCGGCCTTTGCACAACTACTGCCGATAACGGAAGTGACGTCACGTTCGTAGACCTAAAGCACTGAACAATGATCAGTAACAGATGGACGCTGTGGGAAGCTACATGTGCACTTTTTTGTGCAAAAGATGCAGTTTGCGGGCGAGAAGACGAGCAGTGAGCCAGTACATCGCGTTTATTTGTCGGAAAACGTCGTCGACTGCCTAGTAAAACGGCGGACAACATGTATAATGCGATATCTGCGAGCACAAAAACTTCCAAGTTCTCTACCCAAGTGACCCTTATGTTACTGATCTTTGTTCTGTCCCAAAGTAATTAGCTCTGCCCTGTTTTGCGAACGTACAAGACATAGGAAGTGATATCATTAAACTTATTTTACGTACGTTCAGGTGTGAACATCTGAAGTATACTTTTTGTATCCAGTTCGCAACTTTAGATACCCCACGTGCCGTGTTAGTACTGTTCTAGATTTCAGAAGCAACGAATTTCACAAAGGTAACTAAGTTTTAGAATGATCTAGATGAGTAAATAACTTTTTACATGAATCTAAGGCTTAGTTACGTTTGTTTTAGTTTACCGATGCGCAGAGTAAGACAATCTAGCCTTGGCATGTGAGTTATGTAGTTTAATGAATTGGGTATCTACGATGTAAAGAACGCTATGAAAATTCGTCTATTGTGGAGATAAATTTCAATTGCCATAGTGTATGCAAGCTTTTCATGGAAGCTTTGGCAATCAGAAACTTAGCTGCGTTCATATATATTTGCGTAAAGCTATGCTTCAAAAGACATGTTTCCAAAGGTAAATTGTTGAACAAACGTAAAGTAGTCTGAAGTGAGTAAATAATCCTAAGCAGACGTGTTTTTTACAGCTTTCACGGTAAGAGCTTTGTTGGTGTGTGTTAGGTAAAACCACGCACGTCGCCTCAACTTGGACATGCTATATCGTTACTAATAGCCCCTCTCGAACCTCTACAGAACCACTACCAAACCCTTGTACAAAATTGCAGAAGGTTTATGGCTAACTTGTCCGAGTATTCATAAAAATATCCTTCTGTATATTGTTGGTATAGGGTTAAGAGGAATTTTGTGACAATTCCCTACAAATTGTTCAGTGTTCGCTAGGGCTTCGGTAGAACTTCTGCAAAGTTACTGTAAAATTTCTGTATGGGTTTTCTGTGAAATATTTTCATTTTCTCTTAAAACGCAAGCCGTTTTTCCTTTTCTGTTTATTGGGTTTCCATGGCATTGATATGATTGATGATTGGCATTGATGGCATTGATTGTATATTGGGTGTCCATGGCATTTTCCATCTTTGCTAGGGTCTGACATTCAGTATTTTTCGTAACCAAATCTCTGTCTAATAGTAGTGTAAAAAAGGCGGTTTTGCCGCTAAATTAAGCAAATGAGGTAGGCCTAATACAAATCTTATACTTTAGCGCCATTCTGAATTTTTAATGAGGTTGAATTTTAGCGGCAGTAGCGGCAAACGTCATCAGATTCTCATGAATAATTAATGATGTAGGCTTAATACAAATCTTATAACTTTAGTGCCATTTTGAATTTTTAATAGGTTGAATTTTAGCGACAATAGCGGCAAACGTTATCAAATTCTCATGAATACTTATTGAGATAGCAACATAATGCAAAATTATACTAATTTGAATTAGCCACGTGCAAAAACACAGCACCTTCATTGGCATAACAGGTCCGAGGAATCGGGTGATCAATTCAGCATATAATAATAGAGAGAAAATGAACCCACAAAATAAATCGAAAAATAACAAAGTCTCAAATTCTAAATTAGTAGAAGATAGCGTTACAGCTAATTTACATAACAGGTCGGGGAATCGGGTGAAAAATTCAGCGTATATAAGTAGAGACAAAATGAATCCACAAAATTCCAAAAAAAGTATGTTAGAAAGAATGAAAGCAAAATTGCAAGAAGATAATGAAAGGTATAAGAAGAAAGTTAGGAGTCGAGAAGCAAATGAAAATAAATTAGATGACAAGACAAAATCAAGGTTATTAGAAATTATAAGCCAAGAAGATGACTTTAAAGCAAGAAACAACAAAGTCTCAAATTTAAAATTAGTAGAAGATAACACTACAGCGCTTCGCGGCCTTCGGCTAGATGCACGAAATCCAAAAATGAAACTTTTGACAAAAAACTCAAAACCATATAGTAGAGACGAAATGAATTCAAACCGAAACCATAATAATAAAATTAAAATAACAAAGTCTCCACCAGCAGTCCACCTGTTGAAAATGTAAATGACCCAAAGCTGAACTTCTGAACGATTCAAACATGCGAAACCGACTAAAACGCCTTATGGAGGTCTTCCCTTATATAAAGATGACATCTTTGAAAGAACTAAAAAGTGTAATACAAGAACAACTAAAGAGTCGAAACCAAAACGAAATATAATAAAAGGAGAGGAAAGTTTAACAGGAAGACCTTTTGGTCTCCCATCAAAAGAAGACTACTTCCCGAAACCAGAGACGGACAAAAATCTAAAACCTGGAGGAACAACTTTTCAATTTATCCCCCACACTTATAGAAATATGGACTATGTTATGAGTCAAGTTGGATCAAATACTTCTGCGAAAAATGCCCTTCAAAGATTTAGGATAACTCAAAGAAGTACAAATAATGTCGGTGGACCATTAGGTTCTACTCAATTGACTATTCCAAATACTTCAAGACCTTTACCAAAACTAAGAGTGACAAAGCCTTCTAATTTGCATAAAAGGTCTGAGGAATCGGGTGGTGAATTAAGCGTAGATATAGTAGAGAATAAAATGAATCAATTGAGCAAAGCAAATACACAAAGTAATTCTAAGAACATACCTATAAAAGTATTCAACGAACTTCAAAAATTAGATAGAAAAATAACAAGATGGGGTCAGAAAAATATTAATAAATATTTAGACACTTTAGAAAGAACTTTAAACAAAGAAGATTATGACAATAATACAGTAGACGTTGTTACAAATTACATCAATCAACAAGGAGATAAATATAGAAGAACGAACAAAGTGAGTGAGTGAAGCAAACCAATTAAGGTTCAAAGACCAACAAGACCACCTCCTCCGCCACCTCACATTTTAGATACTCCATTGAAGCCAATAAATGTAGAGCTATTAAAGCCAACACCGTATATAAAACCAAAGCGAAAACCAATCCCAAAGCCGAGGACATTTGTGAGGAGAAAAATGAACGATTTTTACAACTGGTTAGTTAAATACGTTCCAGACAATATAAAAACTAAAGTTTCAAACAGTTATAACAATTTAAAGAATCAAGTGATGAAGGCGTTCGAATCAAAACCAGAGCCTAAGAACTCATTGGCGACATCGCGAAAACATATCAAATTACATGCCTCACTTCCGGCGCAATTTTCTCAGCGAATAATAGTCCGTTTGTAATATGAAACCCACCGTTGGAAAGCTCAAGACTTCCGCTTTCGAATGATATGCATTTCAACGTCAAACTCACTCGCCGATAATATCGCAATTTAGCATTGTTTATAATAAATTAGCGAAAATGTAACAATTTTCAACTTTAGACCCGAAATTTGCACGTGAAATATTCAAAATTTCGCGGAAAAATTTATTGACAAAAAGTAGCCTAGGTCTTACTCTATACACATGGAAAGTTTCATGCTGATGCGATAAATAGAAGTAGAGTTTTTGCTGTTTGAAAGAAGGCCATCGAAATCGCAAAATTTGCTAAATTTGTTATCTCTTCAAGTTACGTATTACATGTTGACACAACAAGCTATAAGACAGGAAAATACCACTTTTATTGCACAAAAATACATTGACCATTATACTAAAAATAAAAACAGAGCATTATATGACTAAATACTGTAAAAAAATGTTTGTATGCCAAAACCAAAGCCGTCAACACAGTGGGGAATATGCAACGGACTCTAGTTTGTCTCTGGCAATATTTGATGTAGGGCTATTGGTGTGTAGTCCATGTCTACCTAGTTACAATCTACCTAATGCTCATAACCTAACCTATGAAACTCCTCAAAACAATTAAAGTTCTTAGTGATGTGTAGATAGTTCTGACACTGCGGAGCAGCGCAGAAAGTAACTACTTTCTTCTCACCCCTACCTGCCCTATAACACACATAACAATTACGCTTACTAGCTGAAACTCTAGGTATATGCTCAGTTTGAAATTCAGGCACAGATCGAACTGGCTGACCAAGAGGTGGTTCACGATACTCTCCTAAGCCGCAAAGCTGCCTAATCAACGCTTCCCTAAACTCAACAATACTATAAGTATGCACGCGCTGCAAAACTACAATATCCGGATTCTCTCTTCTGTGCTGCTGAAAAAGAAGAAAACCATTAATGATAGCCAAGTCAATAAGATGAATAAACAAAACCTTCCACCATCTATAACATTTACGTGCAATGTTGTGTGATGCAAGTATTTGATCTGACCTATCTACTGCATTCATGTATTGATTGTACCTGTGAACAGCATGGGGCTGACAAACCTCTACCTTGTTGAACTTACCTCATTTCCTAACCCTCCTAGTTACCTTCACTACATCACTCACGGAATCAATTGTTGTTAGCATAGAAACAGGTTTGCTGTCAACCCAGTGCAGTGCCAAAACCTTTGATTGCCTCAACCACCGCATGCTCCCTCGTTCTTTCCCCTTTGCCCACGTCTTCACTCTCTTCAAGGCCTCGGGAAAACCCACCCTGTCTGTCCTAACTGTGCCTGTAGAAGGTGTCTTGCGTGCATAAAGAGCCTTGACTAACTTAGGTGATGTGTAGAAATTATCAAAAAATACATGATACCCCTGACCAAAATACATCTTCACCAACTTCATCACAACATCATACCCCAAGCCTTCATCCAAACTCTTTGTAGCCGCCTTACCTATGTAAACATCAAAATCGCAGGTATACCCATTAGAGCTATCAGCTAAAACCCACAATTTAATCCCCCACTTAGTTGGCTTGTCCTTCATGTATTGCCTAATGCCTGACCTATGGCGAGACTTCACCATCCGTTCATCCACAGCAATATTCTGCGAAGGCTGATATAAAAGAGCACATCTTTCTTTGAAAGATGCAATAAATGACTCAACCTTATGCAGTTTGTTACTGGGATTCTCTTCGGCGATGTCTGCCAAATGCAAAAAAGTCATAAGGGCTTTGAATCTAGTGCGACTTAGCATGCCTCGCACCCAGAGGCCATGATATAAGGTCTTGGTGCTCCAATACTTCTCTACATGCGTATCTAACTTCACTAAACCTGCACAAATAAGGAGGGCTATCAATTTTCCTATTTCTACAGGAGAGGTCTCGTTCCAAGCTCCCTCTCTATTTCCATAAGTGGTATGACCCCCCATGGCAAATTTCATGTGTGCGTAAGTGTTGGTGTGGGTGGCTATAGACTCCATCATCTCCATTGTAAAATAGAAATGAAAGAAGTCTAACTCAGAGGTCATGTTTCCTCTGAGTAGTGTCCTTTCAAAATCCCTGTGGGGCGGCTAGGTGCAAAAGGTGGGAGAACATTCCTAATGTCGGGGTCGTCATAGCCCTTAGGAGTAGGTGCCTTAGGTGCCGTGCCCTTTTGTTTTCTCCCACCAGGGCGACTTGTGTTTTGACCAGTGTCCCCTCCTTCGGTATCCCCGCCACCCATACTACTGCTACCACTACCCGTGCTATCCCCACCCTGGGCAGAAGTGCTAGCGGAGGAACGAGACTCCTTCCTACTCCTTTTACTCCTTTTACTCCTTTTATTCACAGGAGAGTCCTCATTTCTACAACTAGTACTACTCCCTGCTTCTTGCGCATCGTTGACATCAGCCGAAGGAGCATCTTCTTCAACAGCATCTTCTTCAACAGCAACTTCTTCTTTGCCACTACAAAAAGATATGTTGTGAGCATACACTTATACCAAATTACTAGCTAAAGATGAATATTCTTCAAAATAAATGCTTGATACATGTCACATTTCAAGCAGAAGTAACAACATGAACGCAGTGTAAAATCAGACCATGCGTTGAGTTCAACACCGAAGCATTTCAGGCAAAATATTACATGAAACTGATATAAAAAGCACAAAGAATAGTTTACTTGTCTATTTTGTACATTTGAGAAGGCTTTTTAGCTCAAAACATGAAACTATAAGCATATACAAAGCCTCAGTACCCTCTCATGCACTATAGTCAAACACGCACGCACAACACGCTGACAACGACGCTAAAAAACATCAAAAAACTTGCCTCGAACATCCAGAAATCAGCCCCATTTGCCAGTCGATATCATCTTCTTCACCAGAGGACATTCCATCATTACTTTAGTCAATTTCTGAGGTGTCTAACGCACTTAGAACGTCAGAAACGCTAAGGGACTCTCTCCTCGACATAGTGTAGAGTGAAAGAGAATGCAACGGTCGTGCGCTTCGTCTTTTCAAACGCAAAATACGCCATATAAGCACATTTGTTTACCCTAGAAACCAATCAAAATCGGTCTCTAGGGTAAAAAAGGCCGGAGAATCAATTACCAAGCATTTTAGCCCCATCAGATATAACCCCTAGGAGATATTTGCTTCCGAAGTTGACTCGAGTTGACCTCGAGCGCTTTCCGCTTCGCTACGCTCGTGCGTTTTGCGGAAGACGTCATATCTGTCTTGCATTATGACATAATGCAATGAAATTTGGAATGTAAACAAACTGGATCATGAAAATTATTTTGAGGTGTTTTTCAATATTTTTGGTTACAACCGAGCGGAGATACGTGGTGCTGAAGTTGGCAATGTTTTTTCTTCAAAAATGTAACCGTTTTTTGCACAAAATTCGCTATTGATGTCGTTTCAAAGGCCATAACTCGCTCAAGTTGCAGTGTACATGAACGAGATTTGCCATGACAGTAGCCCTTGAAAAGCGCTTTCCAACGGTGGTATTTTTATCCCGCTAGCGTGCGGCTAAGGTAAGATAAAATCGTGTAGAGTTGTTCGTTCCAATTTTATCGATATTCACTTGCGATGTCGCCAATGCTGTGTTTGAGTATATAAATGTCTTTGACCCAGAGTTGTGGTTAAGGGAATATGCCAAGTTCCATGTGGTCGAACTTTTAAAAATGCACCCAAACACCAAGGTAGAACTAGTATTAGTTTGTGATATGATTAAAAGAAATCCAACCACAGATGAAATCGTAGAACGAGAGCGTGGTTATTACAGTTCAGCTTACCATAGAATATTATCTGGATCAGACGTGGAATCTATTTATGATAAAAAGATAGAGGAGATTATAAACGAGTTTACAAAAGAGCGGAGAAAAGGTTCTGGCTGGGAGCTTGAGAAAATAGTAAAACTGAACATTCACGTGTCAAAATACAACCCCCTTAAAGGCTTGTCTCATGTTCCTACCCCAAGTGGCTTGCTGATAAAAAAGCCATTATCAATCCAAGTAACGACTTTATAGATGAAAACGGAACCCCTGACCAACAATGTTTCAAGTGGGCCGTGACCATAGCAAAGTTTAAGTGATCAGGTGGTGGTCATCATTATCATCAAACTATGATAACAAAGAAAATAAGAGAATCCGCAAGAACTCTCGACTGGTCAAACATACGATTTCCAATGCCAGTCGAAGACATTAAGAAATTTGAGAACAAAAACAATGTAAAGATTAATTTGTATGGATATAATGAGATAGACAGAATCTTTCCAATGGGTCACATCCATGATGATCCAGACATAAGACTAATGTTACTATATGATAAACATTATGTAGTCATTAACAGCATGAGTAGATTGGTAAGTTCATCATTAACTAAGAAGAAGGTTAAGCATTATGTGTGTGATTACTGCCTTCAACATTTCCAAGAAGAGAAAAAAATAAATGAACATAAAGACTATTGAAGAAAACACGTTCCCACAAAAACAGATTATCCAAAGCCAGATAGTTATGTAAGCGTCCAAAACCATGCCCGCAAAAAAAAGTACCATTCATCATATACGCAGATTTCGAATGTATCACAAAACCTATAAACAACCACTTAGGCAAAGACACTACACAATACCAACAACACATACCCAGTGGTTTCTGCTATTTAGTGAAGTGCTTTGATGACTCCATCTACGAGTCTAAATTAGTTAAATATACAAAGAATCCGACGGTTTACTCACCTGGAGACGTTGAAAAGATATTTGTAGATAAGATAGAGTCAGAAGTTCGTGATATTTACGATGCGTTCCTCAAACATCCAAAGAAAATTATCTTCTCAGAACAAGAGAAACTAGACTTTGACCACGCTACAGATTGCTGCATTTGCAACAAACCTCTAGGATATGCAGAAAACGATCAAAGACGAGTGCAGCGAAGCGAGAACGAATGAAGAGAGTTGGACAAAGTACGAGACCACTGTCACTTTACAGGAAATACAGAGGCGCCGCCCACAACAAGTGCAACTTACAAATGAAAAACCCAAACTTTATACCAATCATGTTTCACAATTTAGAACGCTATGATTCCCACCTATTTATAAAACCTTTAAACGACACCCCAGGTAGAGTTAGCTGCATTGCAAAGAAGGAAGAAAAATATATAAGTGTTACAAAATACATATCGGTGGACCGTGATAAAAATGGTAAACCAATCACCAACCAATTGAGGTTTATAGACTCTTTCAAGTTTATGAGCTCCAATCTAGGATCCTTAGTCAACAATCTAACACAGGATGGATTACAAGACTTACATTGTCTTAGACGATATTTCCCAGATCATGTAGAACTACTCTCTAGAAAAGGAGTTTACCCTTATGACTATATGAACAGCTTTGAAACACTTCAAGGCACAAACTTACCACCCATAGAAGCCTTCTACTCTAAGTTGAATGATGAAGATATAACCAACGAGGACTACACCCATGCACAACATGTTTGGAAGACTTATAACATGTCCACAATGCGAGATTACCATGACCTTACTTAAAAACAGATGTACTACTCCTAGCAAATGTCTTTGAAGAATTTCGAAAAGTGTGTATAAAGAACTATAACTTAGATCCCGCTTGGTACTACACTGCCCCAGGGTTAGCTTGGGATGCAGCTTTGAAAATAACAAACGTGGAACTAGAACTTTTTACCAAAGAAAACATGTACCTCATGATAGAAGGAGTAAGAGGAGGTGTAGCTGTGATCACAAAGCGACATATAAAAGCAAAACAACAAGTACCTAGAGAACTACGATCCGACCAAACCTAGCATCTACATACCCTACTTGGATGTGAACAATCTTTACGGTTGGGCTATGATGCAACCACTCCCCACACATGGATTCAAATGGATGACAGAGGAGGAACTTTTAAATTGGCAAGACATTAGCTGTATCTTAGAAGTGGATTTAGATTAGCCACAACAGTTACACGATCTTCATAATGATTACCCATTAGCACCTAAGAAGATCAAAACACAAATAGCTGAAACGCGAAGCGAGTGCTCTGCACCCTTCACCATAGAAAAACTAGTACCAACGTTGAGACATAGGAGAAAATATGTAGTACATCACCAGATTCTCAAGAAGTATTTACAGAGAGGATTAGTATTAAGAAAGATCCATAAACGAATAGCATTCAAAGAGTCCACATGGTTGAGCTAGTACATTGAAAAGAATACAAAACTGAGAGCAAAGTCCAAAACCAAGTTTGAAAAAGATTTCTTCAAGTTGATGAATAACGCGGTGTTTAGAAAGACAATAGAGAATATCTGAAAGCGAGCCAACGTTGAACTGGTAAGCATAGAATGGAGACTAGAGAAACTAACCAAGAGACCAGAGTTTAAATCATATACGATCTTTAACGAAAACCTAGTTGCTGTTCATACTTATAAAACGAAAATAGTGATAGACAAGCCTATCTACGTAGGCATGAGCATCTTGGATATTTCCAAAAGTCTCATGTATGATTTCCATTATGATTACATAAAACCAAAGTATGGTAACCGAGCAAGACTTGGTTTCACAGACACAGACTTTTTGCTCTATGAGATACAAACTGAAGACTTCTATAAAGACACTTCCCCAGACTTGGCGAAGCTATTCGACACCTCAGAAATTGTAGTAGACAAGTCTTACATCAAGAAGAGTTTAAACAAGAAAATCCCAGGTGTGTCTAAAGATGAATGTGGTGGCACACAAATTATAGAGTTTATAGGACTACGAGCAAAATTTTACTCGTACGCGAAATAAGACTCTAAAGAAGTAAACAAGTGCAAAGGTCTTAAGAAGTCTGTCATCAAAAAGACTCTAAGGTTGGAACATTATAGAAAATGTTTATACACTGGTCTCCCAGCAACAAGAAGAATGAACGTTATAAGAAACAGAAAGCACAAACTGTTCACAGAGACTGTCAATAGGATAGCGTTGAGTGTAAACGACGACAAGTGATACATTCTAGAAGACAAAATAAACACATTGGCTTTCGGACATTACAAAACTGAGCAAAGCGAACAAATCAAGCAAAACTGAGCAAAGCAAACAAATCCACTCTAATAAGAAAAAAGAAAAAAAAATGTTTAAGTCTTTGAGTTAAACATCTTTATTAAATTTAGTACTCCTCGTCACTAAATCCAAAATCAACTTCTTGATATCTCACTAAATTCAAACCACACTCATCACATTTACAATCCTCACACACGTACCCCTCATCACTTTTATATCCACACTCACACTCATATCCACACTTGCACTCTTCATCACTTTCATAATGTGATCTAAATATTCTTATATGAGACAACATAAACTTATGCCACCCAAGATGATCAATATATAGAAGTTCGTTCTTATAATATGCTTTCTTAATACTTCTTGGGTTGATTCCAAAATGTTTAGCTGCTTGGTTGTTGCTTGGAAATTTTTCCTCCCATTTAGATTCTATATGTATAGCTTTAACAGGTACTGCTTTTGGCCATCTCATTTATTATATGTAGAAAAAAATTTTTTTTTTCTTTATAATAAAAGAACAACATGCCCGTAACAAACAACGAACAAGTAGAAAAGAAAGAATATATCAATCAAATTTATAGTGCTGGAGTATTAACGCTGTCCGCCGTGGGTGTATCGATGTTGAGTAAGAAAGCTTTTGGAGAATCTCTTGGGACACCGCAATCCATGCAGGGAACCTTAAAACTTGCTGGAGCTGTCATGTTGGAATCCATCCTGGTGAAGTACCTCGAAGATAAAAAGATCATCCCAGAAAAAATTGACAAATGAAAATTCAAAGATTTTTCTTTAAATAAATGGCTTCCATGGTAGTAGGAGGACTTTTCAATGCATTCGCTTTTGCAGGTGCAGGATTCTTATTTAGTAAAATGAACCATAATGGATATGAAGAAGAAATGAAACGTCACAACTTGGCTATGGAAAACTAGCAACAGACAAAGAAGCTTGGTATGAGAAAGAAGTCGAAAGAAAAAAGAAGATCGCAAGATACCGACAGGAGTTGTCCGATGCAAATAAAGATATCAACATGACAAACAAATCATTAGACTATTTAGGAAAGATCAAAAAACTAAAACTCGAATGGACCCCAGAACCAAGATTGGAAGACTATTATAAACCTTTGAAGGAAATGCAGGAATATCAACACATCGTGATGGGTATTTTAGGCATCACTGGAGGTTGGGGGCTTGGAAAAATAATATAACGCGAACGTAATGCGAAGCGAGTGCAAAGCACCCTTGAGTTAGAGTTGAAATATATTTAAAGTATATTTCAACTTTTTTTTTAGTTTATAATTTGCTTTGTTCGTTTTAATCAAAACTGAGAAGCGTAGCTTTCGCTTCGCGTTTGTCTAATTTAACTATTTGTTTTGGTGGTTCTTCAACAGGCTCTGGTGCACTCGCTTCTTGCTTTTCTGTCTTTGTTGTTGGTGGATTATTTTTAAAATGATGCTGCCACACATAATAACTTACTCCAACACCAAGTAAAGACACTACCACGATGTGTGTGTACCCCCAACTCGCTCCGCTTGTTCTACTCAGATCACTTTGTTTGTTTTCTTGAAGTTTTTTCTTTTTTGCTTCTTTGGCTTGTTTAGAAATAGCTGCAAGTCGTTTACCAGCTTCTACTCTTCGCGGATCCTTTTGTCTGACTAGCGGTTTTTGTGTAGTAATAACAACTTCATTTTGTTTCTTTTCTACTTGTGAGTTGTTGCTTGCTTTGCTAGGTTTGTTCTCCATTTATTTAACAGTAAATTTCAAGTAAAATCAAGTTATCTGCTGAGTTATCTGGTTTTTACTGCTGAGTTATCTAACAAGTTATCTGGATTTTACTTAAAGTTTGTTTAAAATTTGTTTAAATCTACTGGTGAGTAAAACTAAGTAAATTTCAAGTAAAAAGTCGCAGGCCTAAACCTCAGTTTCCACTTTTACAGTTAACCAAGACTCGTTTTTATAATTAGTACTCATTGCTTGCACCCAAAAATAGATAGTAAATATTTCGACATTGGTGGTGGTGGTGTAGTTTTTAAAAGGAAACTCCTCATTGAGCAAAAAAGTTTGGTTGGTGCCGATCGTTCTGTTTAAACTCTTTAAATCTATGGTGTTCAAATTCACAATTTTAGTGGTGTTGTCTTTATTAAATATTTTAATAGAGTATTGCATAGATAATTCTTTAATAACATTGTCATTATCAAAGGTGTGGTTTAGTAAAGTAATTTTAGTTTTGTCATTGATTTCCCCTGGTAAGCAGATACAAGATAACAAGAATTAAAAGGTGGGAATCCATGAATACCAGTGGGGTAGATGAAGCCTGTTTTTAAACCAACATAAGAAAAGTTAAAGATATAAAAGTTTGTGTTTGGTAAAGAGTCAAGCTGAGTTTGCATCACTTTTGGTTGACCAAAGTTTTGTGCGAAGATACTTTGATTTGAAAGTATATATGAGGTATTATTTGCGATATTGGTTTTATTCGCTAGTATATTGGAATTATTGGAAGAGATATTGGTTATATTGGTCGAAATATCATTTTGATTGGATAAAATAAGTGAATTATTGGATGAAATACCTGCTTGATTTGATACGATGTCCACTCGATTTGATAATATTAAAGATTTGTTCGCTTCAATGTTTTTATTCGCTTCACTCACTTTGTTATTGACTTTGTTATTAGGTTCTTCATAACCAAAATACATTGCCATTTATTATAACCGAAAATCTTTGATTTTTATAATAAATATTTTGCTATAATTACCCTTGCTATCCACATTATACCTGCAACTTCAAAGGTGCTTTGCACCCGCTTTCCGCTAAAGGAGCCATGCGCCCGCTCCGCGCTAAGGTGCTTTGCACCCGCTTCGCGTTTGTAATTATAATTTGGTTTAATTTTAGTTTTGGCTTTTCAATGTTTGGTTCAATTTTAGGTTCAGGCTTCTTATAATTTAAACTTTTGTTTTTACCAAACTTCATGTTTGCTGTGGCAATGGTTAAAATATTATTAAAACCTGAAAAAGGTTTTTCTAAGATGATCACAATCGAAGGGATTAAAATAATTTCTGGACTTACCACCATATTAAGAGTAACATTAGTGTCTTTGATAACAGTTCTCATATTAGAAACGATAACTATTGGATCGTCTTGTACAATCGTAGCGTTGACTAATCTATTAACCACGTCTTGGGTTTGGGAACTTTTTGCTCCTGCATTGACAATAGACTATCTCGTACTGGCTTGAGCCCCAAGAACCGAGTAAACATAACTTTCTACAGCGTGGTGAAAACGTTTTTGTTCTAATTCAGTCAGTCCATCAGACTTCTTTTTTATAAATTGTTTCCAGTCGTCATCAGATTGATTAATATATTTTTCGACACATTTTAAGGGCTTGTTGAATCGTTCAAAAGTAATCGTAACAATTTTTTGTTTTCTTGGGATCGCGGATTGAACTCGTTTTAAATCATTGTCGTCGACGTAGTTGGTGAGTTTTTCAGGATATCGAAGAAATCGCCTCATATGATAATAAAAATAATACTTTGCTAAACTTGAAATAAGCGAACTTTGATTCGCTTCGCTCAGTGGTCCGCCCGGAGTAAATTGCTCGATACTCATCCCTGCTTTATAACTGATCACGTAGGCCGCTAATACAACAGTAAAAAAGGGATCCTGTCCAATCATTTTAGAATCTCTTTGATGAAGCTCAGGTGGATCGAGTTTGTAATTAAATTTTGTATAACGAACTCCAAAAAATCTTTCACTTTCTTGATACTTGGTGTCGAGCTAGTCCAATTGTCTTATAAAATAGTCTTTTTCGTTGACATAAAGTTTTATTTTTGTGAAATCTATTTTCATGTTGGACCTCCCCAACTTAAGCCCTGTCATGGTTCCAAAACGATTCCAAATTTGAGGTGTCCATTCTTTTTCTAGTTGTTCCTTGTCCCGTTTACTGTTTATACCTAGATCATGCATCAAGTTAGGGTTGTCTTTTACTCCAATCCATTTGATGTTGTATCTATAGTGTTTGTTCTTTTTCCAATACGTATTGGTTACAATCTTCAACTGGACGCCTTGCTTATCAACTTCAACCTCAAAATCAAATTTATCGAGATTTGCATTGGGGTATTTTTTTAGTAAATTTTGTTTTGCTTCAGATCTTGACCAAGACTTGATCAGTTTCATCGCTTTGTCGTAGTCTTTTCCATAACACTTTTTACACATGGGCTCTAATTGTGGGAAAAGTCTGTCAGTTCCAACTTCCATTTATTTTAATGAAAAAAATTCAAAGATTTTCGTTTTAAATAAATGACTTACAAACTAACCGTGTTTATAGATAATCTACAAAAGGAAATCCACCTTAGTAGAAATATAGAAACAACATCAGATTCAAACATGTTTCTCAAAACAGCCTCGGTGTTTTGGAACTATAAGAATATCACCAAGGACAACGACACCATCACGAGCGGGTCTAAAAAAATTAGTTTTGATCATGGTTATTGAACATTTGATGAAATACAAAGTAAATTGTCTAAAGAAGACATCGAGATCCAAAAAACACCTGACAACAAAGTGAGAATTCATTCCAAAAATAATAAACTTGAACTTAAAACATTTGGGGAGGTCCTTGGATTTAGACCCACACAAAAAATACCTGCTGAAAGATGGATCGTGTCCAAACATGAAGCTGACATTAATCTAGGTCTACGATATATTAAAATCGATTGTGACTTGGTGAACAAAAATTATAATTTTGATACAAACGGTCAACTTAGTTCAACGATC
>JAODVM010092539.1:0-16594 GCA_025400095.1 Phenganax marumi | reverse complement strand
AGATGTTGAAGCCGTTCATCCGCATTTTATCCCTTCATCCGCATTTTATCCCCTCATCCGCCATCCGTATCCGCCATGTCATCTGCAATCCGTATCCGCATTTTCTCCTAACCCGTTTTATATGCTTGTACCGGATGCGCATGGTCACAACATCAAGTGCAGCAACTCAAAAACGAGTTGAAAGCCTAAAAGTGCAGTATGATAAAAGAACTAAGCAGAGATTGCCAATAAGTACAAGAAAATTCAAGCGTAAGCTGTAACCACCACTCGCCCGCAAAATGTCGAATTTCATATCGCGTGACTCGTGATCCAGTGTTTATTTATTTATTTATTTAAATTTATTTAAGTACGGTAACCTATCGATAGTTACACTATTTTTCATAGGGCTGCGACATTATTTACAACTTAAAACTATTCACAAAAAGGTATAATGTAGGTATATCAAAGGTTATCAAGTGAAGACATTTAAGTTGTTATTCACTTTCATTAATATGCTGCTTCCAGAGCATTGCTCCATCATAACTGAAACTCCTCTTCATAGAATTTGTATTAGATTTGGAAAGTCTTTGAAGTTTGCCATTACTTCTCAAATTATAATTTTCATTGTTACATGTTTCAAATAAACTGCAGATTGTTTCAGGACAATCTCCTTTAAGTGACTATTGCGGTTCTCTTTGGTTTTCCAACCCAATTTTTTTGAGTTTTGACCGGATGTAGTAGCTATCCTCCGTAATAAATCTCGCTGCTCTATTTTGAAGCTTTTGTAAATTCGTTTTTAAAGTCATCGAACAATTATTTTATACGAGGCAGCAATAATCGAACTTATCGAAGTGACTTAAGCCTGTTTTCCACTCGGCGGAATTTTCCATGCGGAAAATAAAGGTAGCAACGTGATTGCTTTGCTTCGAAGGGGAATATATTGCTAGCCAATCAGTTTGGTAGGCTTATTTTCCGCATGGAAAAATCCGTCGAGTGGAACACAGGCTTTAATATAATTGTATTATACATAATTTGTATCGTATCTGCATGGTGGAACACAAATTTGCATAAATGCATCAGTGTCCATTTGAAGCCTTGTTACAAACTGCGTCTAAATCATGTGACCAATTAGGCATTTATAATTACTCCTAAACCGTTCTTAGTCTTTCGAACGTGTTGGTTTTTATTTTCCCCGATCAATTAAATCTTGAGTCTATTATCATGAATTAGATTTATTTAATCGTATTCAGGGTAAATATATTTGCGATAAACCAATTACTTATTTTATAATCAGTCAGATGATGCGACCTGGTTTAAAATCCGCCATTTTTAGGTGGCAAACTCATTGTTTCTGGCCGTCATTTATTGTTAAAGAAATATAAAGAATTCTATGCTTGACAACAATTGTTTCACACTTGCGACCTTCATATATGATGAGAACTGGGATTAAATAGCGAAATATTTCTACGTAAATACGCGTCGAAAATTTATATCTTTTCGTCTCGTATTTTCTCGACGAAATTTCAATATCTGTTGCTAAAATTTCACACAGAGTTAGCAACAGTCTCGGATTTACTAAAAAACGACAAAGTTTGTTTCCCTTTCTTTTTAATAAAACAAAATTTGCGTAGTTCAAATATTTTGCTGCTCAAAAATGGCGCATGTAAGGTATGGTCGCATAGCGTGAGAGAGATTGAGAGAGATTGGATTTCTACCAGTGAATTCAATACACCTGGAACTGGAACGATAACTCCTATGTTTTCGCCCTATGACTGGGTGAAGCCAAATTGAAGGTCAAAGGTGCTTGCCGCGCGATAAATATTCAGTCATTTTGAAACTGTTTAAGGAGTTGCAAAAATGCATAATGGAAAGTTTGATTACACAAATTTACAATAATTCTACACATAAATTTTATTGTTAGTAAATAGAATAAATGGAAGAATATTTGTCTTACTTTTCAAGTTCTTATACTGCTCAGCTCTATCCTTCATCAAATTTCTTAAATATTATATATTCAGCTAAGAAATTAGAACTCTCCAGACGTTGAAGAAAGGTCAACCAACTTCAATGGTTTAGTCAACTTTGAAGCAAATGAAATGCTAAAAAATGCCCAACTCTATTTTCTTATTTTCACCAGACAATTATACTCAGTAACGGGAGAGTATTGTAGCTTAATTAATTGGTTAAGACGCCTTGACTACTCCTTCTGCTATTAAACCACTGTGTTAAACCTACTGACTGACTGAGTGATATTAAATCAGATAAAGCACCCAATTTTGTCCGGTTACTCGATTCTGTCAAACATCAGAGGATTTTACTTGTCAGTTCAAATGCTGTTCTTCCGTGAATATTGCCACAAAATAAAAACAAGCTGCACACATTTCGAGCGGGTTTAACAACATTTTTCAGCGGCTTCTAGTTTTTGAGCGAAGTCATTACAATGACTAGTTCCACCTCTGTATGTATCTACTCTGTGCCATGGGCCTTGCGAACTAGCATACGCGATTTCAATTTGCGCAGTTACATGTACGCTTAGCGTACGTATGTTTTAGGCAAGCGAAGGTTAAAGCCTTCATAACTTTGTATTTTTCAGAAAATACTTTGATAGGTTGTGTGCAATCACGTGATATTTTAACAAAATGACGGGCAAGCCAAAAATTTTGTTAAAGAGTTTTTCCATTTGTTTGCATGCGCATACTGCAATGAATTAAAAAGGGATCAATCATTTACTGAAAAGTTTTTAACGGCCAATTTTGACATACTTGCCGTCATCTACAATCCGAAAAGTCACATGAACACAACATATTGGCTTCTACGCTTAATTATGCACAGTATCTCACTTTGATGTACTTGGCGAGTTAATGTAAGCTTCACGAAGGTTTCTTTGTTTATTCTTCATAGAATGGATCTGGAACCAGTTTTAATGAAAAATTAGTGGATGTGTTCCTGGCTCAATGTATCATTTGTGCAATGGGACTGCTTTGCAACGTAACCCTTATTCTTGCCATTGTCATGGATCCTTTGAAAATTTTGCATCGAGGAGCTTGGATTACGATTCTAAACCTTGCATTTGCTGATTTCATAACTTGTGGAGAACAACTCGTCGAATCGTTTATGCTTAGAACGGGGTACGAAATGTCAAAATTGCTGGTAAACTTCCTGACGTTCTTTTGGTATTTCGGTGTCAGTACCTCGTTTATGATGCTCACATTACTGACGATACAAATATACCTGATCATAAAATACCCCATGAAGAGTCGAGTGATATTGACAACAATAAAAGTCCTGCTTTCTTGTGCAATCGTCTGGATCATCGCTATTCCTCTTAGTATGACCAATCTGGTGTACAACTGGATCGATTTTAATTCCAATTTTTCCACTTTGTATGTCTTTTATCTGGCCTTTATGGCTGTTCTGGATGTGATGGTCATAATTCAAGTAGTGCTGAAGATACTCATAATCATTCAAATATTGAGTACTCAACGCAATGTTGTGAACGCAGAAAATCAGAACCAGCGGCAAAGAGATGTTGCAAAGACGGTTATGATGCTCAACGTAGTGCTCATCGTCACAGCTTTCCCCTGGTTCGTCGGTAAACAAATCGAGTATGTCAACAGAATGACTTTTGGGAGTAATGAGGCACTTACGTCATTTTCTTACTACTACAAGCCAGTTGCTCTTCTCAATTTCATCGCAAACCCGTTGCTGTATTCCTTGCGCCTGCAAAGTTATCGTCGCAGCTTGCTGGCTCTGTTCCAGTTAAAGTGCAAGAAGGTGGGTGGCACACGTGCAAGCAGCTACTCGCACCCGATGATTACGCATACAACCAACCGCCATCCCTCCACTTCCTCCGAAGCTATGAATGAAACAAGTACAAAACTGTGAGTCATCAGCACTGAGCGTCGATATTTCAGACTCATTCATAAAGATATGATAAAGATTAGCCATATTGATCTGATACTGCGCGGAACAAGAAAGAATTCGTTGACTCGAGGGAAGTTGGACTAGCTTTGAACTCACTGATCAGTGGTTCAACTTTCATCTTTACCGAAGCTACCGGAAAACCGCTGGACTATCGAGTCAACAGAAATTGGTATCGAGTTTGCTGCAAAGTACGCAAAATACATTTGTGCAACTTAACGCTCGTTTTGGCGAATCGATCTAATAATTGGCTAGCCTTTATCATACTGTAGCGAAATCTTAATTTTAGTTAATAGCCTGCATTTCATCCTGAGCTAGGTCATAACGCTTGCTGAGTCAGTTAGTTGCCGAACCTAAACATCCTGTCCTTTTTTCCCAAGGTTTGATTTTAGTGGCAATAATTAATCGTCATCGTGTCTTGCGTAAATGCCTGCTTTAAAATATCTGTGTCTCTTGTGTAATTTTAAGTTAGTCTTGACCTGAGTACGTTTCGAGCAAAGGCACCTCAGCATCGGCTGATACTGACATACTCGTTTAAATATTTCTAGTACGAAATATGACTGGAGAAGTCGCATTTGACCAGCGTTTTTAAGATCCTGCTCGTCGTTGGAGCCCTCGTGCAGCGCGCAAACAGAATGGAAAGCAGTCGTAGTAAGACCCCGGAAATAAGACCCCTGCGCACAGGGTCGTACAGTGCATTTGAAAGTAGGGGGTAGGCAGGCTTCCTTGAAAATGTTTTGAAAAAAGGAACTCATGTATCATGCGATTTTAGTACAGCCAACGTTTAAGCCTCGTTTTCATATGGTCGTAACTGTCGTAAACCAAGACTTATGATATCTCTTAACTGCCAAAATATTCTATCTTCCAAGCAGTAAATCTCACAGAAATCCTACATATTATCAACTAATAACTGCTTCGGTATAATTGTAGTTCTTTATCATCAAGAAACGGATAAATGTATGCTTATATGGCTTCTCTGGACGTAGAAGTGCTAAATTCAGTATTAGCTAGGGTTTTCAACACAACTCAGGAAACATTTTATAAAAGCATCGCTTGCATTGTCGCCAATGGCCGCCGATGGTGACCAATCAGGTGATAAGAATGTTTATATCCACACCCCCACTTTTAATTACTTTACATGGCAGAACATAATTTATAATCTAATGGTATAGAAGACAATACTTTAGCAACAAGCTTAAAGTCCTAAGTACATTAGGACTAAACACTTTGAGTGATCGTCCAGGTTCCGACGGTTCACGAATCTTTGAGTACTCGGGAGAAATCGTAATTAGGTTTACGTCACAAGTGTTACTATCCATCTCCCTATGTGTCCCTATCTTACGCAAATGATGACATAAAAGATTTCGCTTCGCAGGTCCTTTAAAAACGCAACTTGTCGACTTGAAAGTAACAAGTTATTTCGCCTTCCCTGCAATTAAATTCTATTCCAAGGAACCAAGATAACACAACGAAATCTTTCATTTGAAGCCTATCACTAAGGTTACGCTTGACCTCTATCAAACCTTCCAAACAACTTGAAGCTACAATTATGTCATAGACTCAAATTATCAAGAATGTTAGGGACCTTTCAGCTACCTTGACATACACAGTCGTCCAAGGGCATCAATCTATCTCAAAAATTGGGGGGTTGGATTTCAATTTGAAACGTCTGGGGGTACGCTTATTTAAATTTTTGCTCACTGAAATGGCATTTCTTTCGTTTTGGAGGCATTTATGAAGTTATAGTAATTAGTAAATATTGCATGATGCTTAAATCCATTTTTTCTTCGCTATGTGAGAAATCTGCTTTAAAACAAGGTTGTGCAAGTGAGATAAAACACGTCAAAAGTTGTTAATGTTATATTAACGACGACTGTTTAGAATTTTGTTGACTTTAGTTGCGACTATTCGCTTCTTTGACCGGTAATTCGTTTGATATTAGCGCTCAGAAAAAAACTTGAACTTGTTTTGAAATGATGACAGCATACTCGCACAATATAAAGCTCTCTTGTCGCGTGGTATTGTTCATCTTGCTCACTCTTACAACTTCCGCCACTACAACGGCAAAAGAACTACTTGAGAGTGAGACTTGCTTCTGGCCAGAAGTCACGTATCGCTGCTAATGCTATAATTAGGCGAGATTTAGTTATGTGTGGTGAAGGTGAAATATCTAACACAGGAAATATTCTTTGCGTCGCTCTGAGCGCAAGGTATAAACAAAATCACAATGCGTCAATTTTCTTATTTGAAAATCAAAGTAATGCAATGAAATTTGTGTTAAAAAGTACTTGCGTATGAGATATATATTAATATGTTGTGGAAATTCTCGTTTACATTCGAGATTTTTGCAGTGTATAATAAATAGCAAGTTTGTCGAAATCAATTTAGCGTATAGAGTAGTTTTCATAATGCGGCAATACCCATTATGATTAATGTCGTGGGTGAACCTGAATTATACACTTACTGTATCAACGTCAGAAATGTAACGCGCGTGAGTGGACTCTAGAGGTTTATTTCCTAAGCAGATATCCGAGATTCCAAATAGCTATTGAGGGCCCTTGTTTCCTCACCATAACAGGTGAATTAAATGATTTCAGCGATTTAGTCGTTTACTGCGCCTCAACGGCAACAGGTTCACAGAGTTTGCTCAAAAGTCATTTGGTGCACAGCGAAGGTAAAGTTTGTTCGGCAGAAAAATCCCAGCAGCTTCAATTATATCAGCTCGTGATGAATCGTTTTAACGGTTGCAACACTCTGTTGCGATTTCTTGTCGTGATCTTGATGTACATGTCCTTAGCTGGTGGACAACTCGAGAAATCGCGCGTGACGCGGCAAACGAATGTGACTAGTGAACGCAGTATAGAATATTCCAGCATCATTAAGTCCACCACCCTGAGGCAGAATAGCACAAACTCGACTACTAAGGTAACTGTTTTGAGTTTCGACATAATATGGTATTTTACAGTCAAAATACAAGATCTTTCTCATTTCCTTCCCGGCTTATTAAGAGTAGAAAGCATGTGATCAAGCTTCAATAGCGATCGCGTCGTTTGACCTCTCTTCGTAAAATCGTAAACGCGCGATTTTTCGACTTTCATTGACTGGTAACTTTGATTCTAGTTGAGATTCTTTAGATATTCAAAGTCGATATAATGTACATACGATGGCTAGCCTGAGTCAGAGACGGTAGTGGGTTACACAGTGGAATATTCTGATTGGAAAAACTACAAACAAATGAGAAACAAAATCAATAAAGATCTAAAACAGGGAAAAGCTTATTATTATTCAATTGGAATAGCCAACCAAAAACACAATCCAAAAGAAACCTGGAAAACAATAAACCAGATACTAGTTAAACGAACTCTAATAAAGCCTGGTTTCCACATAGTCGTAAACGTCGTAAAGATAGAGTCACGAACTTTCTAAAAATCCGAAATAAAGCATTTTAAAACAAATTATTAACAAAGCAATTATTAGTGGACAACATGCATGTTTTCTTTGAGATATACTGCGAAGAAGATAGAATATTTTGGCCTTTGAGAGATATCGTGACTCTATCTTTACGACGTTTACGACCACATGGAAACCGGGTTTAAATGAACTTCAAATGCCAGACAAAACTTTAAAGTCTCCAAAAGAAATTGCTGAAGGTTTCAACAAATTTTTCGCAAATATAGGACAGAATTCAAATTTAGGAAATAACATTGGCACAAGTGATCGTAATTTTCAAGAATTTATTCAACCGTCCAAATCTGAATTTAAAATGTTTAATCCTGTTACTGTTGATGGCATTCATTTTGTTCTAGCAAGTCTTTCAACCAATAAGGCAACTTGTATTAACCAAATTTCTTGTAAAATCATCAAAATATCAGCTCCTATCATTCAGTTCATCATCAATGACTCATTTAATCAAACTATTGACCAATGCGGTTTTCCTAATGAATGGAAAACAGCACCAGTGTCCGCACTCTACAAAAATGGAGAGAAAAACCTCCCAGAAAACTACAGACCAATTTCAGTTTTAACATCTGTAAGCAAGGTCGTGGAGCATTTGCTATACAATCAACTATACCACTACCTGAGCAACAATGATTTCATTTGCTCTCAGAAAGTCAATTTGGCTTTCGCAAATCTCACCCAACTACTACTGCTTTGCTAGACAAATGAATGCATGGTACATCAACATGGACAGGAAATTATTTAATGCAGTAGTTTTCATAGATCTCAATACGACATTTGACACTGTTAACCATAGTATTTTATTACGAAAACTTGCCTTATGTGGAATTCAAGGAAATGCTTTGAAATTGGTCAAATCCTATTTATCTAATCGTACCCAGATATGTCAGGTAATTAAACTGTTAAACGTCATCTGAACGTACAATCACTTGTGGGGTACCCCAAGGCTCTATACTAAGCCCCTTATTGTTCCTTATATATTTAAATGACTTGCCTCAGTGTTTAAACAAAGCCACACCAAGACTGTTTGCAGATGATACTAACCTAACTGGAAGTGGTGAAACAATTACCGCTGTTGAAACTATTATGAATTCAGAGTTGAGTTGGCCGGCCTTAAAGAATGGTTGATTGTGAACAAGTTAAGTCTCAATGTTGCCAAAATTGCATTCATGGTATTACGCTCAAAACAAACGTTGCATAAGGCAAAAGTTTCAGAAATAAATATCAATATAGATGATAGAAATATCAAACAGGTTTCTGAATACACATTGCCTTTATTTAAAGGTTTCTGAATGTAAAACATAAGGGGTAAATGTTGATCAACATTTGGCCTGGGAAAATAATACTGAAAAATTATTCAAGAAAATTTCTTCAGGCATAGGAGCTATTAGACGACTCACAGAATATGTAGACACAGATTCGCTTCTTTCGGTATACAACGCCATTGCACAGCCTTATTTTACTATTGCAGTGAAGTTTGGGATGTGTTTGGTACAACTAAGTCCGGCAAATCGTTTACAAAAATTCCATAACAGAGCTGCGCGGGTCATAACTCGATCAAGTAACGAGGTTGATCTCAAAATTATTCTAAACAAATAGGGATGGCA
This sequence comes from Phenganax marumi, assembly GCA_025400095.1. NCBI lineage: Eukaryota > Metazoa > Cnidaria > Anthozoa > Malacalcyonacea > Clavulariidae > Phenganax > Phenganax marumi. Next base: position 7,628 of record JAODVM010092539.1, on the reverse strand, counting down.
AACATTTGAAAAACAGGGAAAGATAGATAGATCTACAGGGAGCGATAGAGAGACAGACAGATTGACAGATATATAGATTTAATAAGAAGACACGCTGCAGCCGAGTATACGACTGGATTACGCGCTACTTTACGACAATACAGTAGTTATGAGAATAAGAATTATGTAATACAACTCATAGAAGAATAAAAAATATGTACGCATAGCGTACTTGTGGGTAGCCTCAGCAACGACTAAGATAAGCATTGCGATTACGTTCCACCAGCCATTCTCAAAAGCAGCCATTCTTCTATAAAACTATTTGAACCTATGCGGAAATCATGATTTCTAACACTTTTCATAAATTGTGGATGATGTTCACGTGTTTTCAGAATAGTCAATGCGAAGAGCAGTTCAATAATTGATTAGCTGACCAGACGGACTGGGTAAAAGGAAATTACAAATATATATATGGCTCGATGTGGTGACCATGCAAATCTGTTACCGTGTGAACGGGGGCCAAGCGAACTTTCACACTAATTTTATAATGAATTTTTTCCCAATGTAGAAACGCGAACCACTTTTTAGCGAAGGAACTAGAACCGGACTGAAAATCGTCACAATGTCTGTTGCAGCTACCGGTATTGTCTTCAACACGGGTGTCATCATGGCAATACTGATTGATCCTTTGAAGACACTGCGCAGAGGAGCGTGGATAACCATTCTAAATTTGGCATTTGCGGATCTATTTTCATGCATATCGTGTTTCTGCGTGTGGGGGCAATCGTTTTTCCAAGCAATTGAAGACAGTCAGTTAAACTGTGCAATCGTCAATTTCGGTTGGGGCTTTGGTGTTGCTGCATCTTTTCTGCTGTTGACATTCCTTACCGTGCAAATCTACGTTATCACAAAATTTCCGTTGAAGAGTCGTTTCATGTTCACCGAAGTTAAAATCGTATTGTCAACGATGGTAATATGGCTCTTCGCATTCGTCTTGGGGCTGAGCCATCTCGCCTATCTACGTTACTCGCTGGAAATAAGCCTAAAGATCTACGCAGCCCAAATCGGCGTACTTCAAATAGCACTTTTCGTACAAGTTTTTTTGAACGCGCACGTTTGCATCGAAATCATGAAGAGTGGCCGAGCAACGTGCAACGCATATTTTCACCAAAATCACAAGCACAGGAACATCGCGAAGACGGTTATTATCCTAACACTCATTCTCTTCGTCACTGCTTTTCCATATTTCATTTTTAAGCAAGTCGAGTACCTAGTTCGGCTGGGCTACTTGGGTAGAAGTAAGTCTGTGAGAATTCTAGGCTTCGTTTCTTACTGCTACGCCCCTATCGCTGTTCTCAACTTCACGGCAAATCCGATTCTTTACTCCCTTCGTCTTCCCGACTACAGGAAGACATTTTTCGCATTCTTTGGCCGCAACACTGGAGGCAAACGAGACTCTAAGGAAGACAGAACGCGCACTTCGCTAGAGCTAACAAATGCGTTTTATTTTCAAAAATCACGCAGATCGCCACCTCTGCCAATTCACCGTGCGGCGGAGCGATTGTCAATAGGTCCCTCGAACACCAAAGGTTCAATGTGAAGGACTTTACGCCAGGTTTTCGTATTGGTAGATGGTCGACGGTGCCGTTGCGACTTCTGTTGTAGATCGTCGCAGTGCAAAATTATTTCTCATAGACGGAGAATTTCCTAGTTATATGTATATATCGTGTGTCAATGCTCATACATAGTAATTATGTAGTAGTTAAGATTATTAGTCAACTAGAGTTGTTTTTTAACTTTTTAATATTCAACACGCCCCTCCCCCAATGGAAACCAGCTTTACCTGATGGGGCTAGGGTATTCTTTGTTTTGATTTTAAATAAAGTATTACCTATCTACCTACCTACCTACCAATTTTGATTATAATCGCACAACATATAGCTTGCCAACGATCGGCGGCGATATGATATGAAAATTTGGCTGTAGGATGGGGACGTCGATCGCAACGTATTCCGAACAAAACGTTCACTAAGCAAAGAAAACGAACAATTTTTCGTTCCACGCACGTATGCATGTGCTCCACGTCGTCTTCATTCTGCAAAAAAACAGTTCCTGTATGTTGAGCATTTTCACACTTCTTGATGACGTAACCTATCGAAAAAAGGAAAAGTGAAACTTTAGATATTCACGAGCAATTATCAACATATTTTTAGAGCGGTTCTTGCTAATGAGAAACAACAATGATTGCTTGTGCTCAGTATCAAAAACCCATAAGACATTTTAAGAGTTACAGTTGCGTGGGGAAATCTGGAGAGCCTTGTACGTACCTATTTTTGTATCTGCGCTAGCGGAGATTGCTATGCTATCGCCCTGTTAGCTTTTAGCTGTTAACTTGCAACCAATCAGCGAACAGTATTTTGCTCCATGACCTGTTCGCAGGCTGAGCACGTGTTCGCCATATTGAAGCGTGAGGTTTTGTTGTTGCCGTTTTTACTTCGAAAGTTTTCTTGATTTTGTCGCTGTTTTGAATAGAAATTTACCCTCATTTGGTAAGCATATTAAACATGAATTCGATTAGATGCACTGGTGTTAAATGCGGTAGATATTGCGAGTTGCATGGAGCCAGTATATATTTGATTACGATTTACTGATAAATCGAGGTCTGAAGGTGGATTCTAGAAGATTTCCTGATGTGAATTACGATATATGTTGTGGGTTGTATGGAGCCAATATATTTAAATTCTGTGTTGGGCAACTAAACGTTTTCGTAAGACAAATATAAAACCCCTTATGAGATCAAAACAATCTCTTTGGAGGTCATATAACTGCTCGTTTTCAGCAAGGAAATTCAATAAACAAACGAATGTGTAACAGTGTAGAGAGTGTGAACCTTCACGGGTGCCTAAGAAGAGATTACTATAGATGAGCTTTTAGAAAGAGAAAAAGTAGGAAATTTGTACAACAATATTTCATGAGGACTGCTTTGAAGTCATCTATTTTACACATGATAGCTAAGAGTTACAAGCAATGTTGTTTTCAATTTTGTGAGTATGCAATGTGTTTTCATAAATTCTTTTCAAGGTAATTTAGACCTACTTTGATGGACAAAGTCATTGAAACAGCAATAGTCTAACTAGACAGCCACATAGTTTAATGTTAGAACAAGGATTGAGCCACTTTCAGGCAATGGTCATGATGACCCTGAGCACCATCTAGAAGTTAAAGCAGCTGGTGTTGCATTTATAAGAGATAATCCTGTGACATTCATTGAAAGTAATACTGAAAACTCTTGTTTAGAATATCTTAATAGTATGCCTATGCAAGGGGCATGGCCCAATGCCATTAGGTATCATACAAGCTGCAGCTCATCAGCTTAAGTTGAAAATTACTGTTGCTGAGAGTTTGTTGAATACAATGTGATGCAAGTTGCAACATCAACTCTGCAATGAACTGCTATTTATTTGGGTCATATAATTAAATGAGTTTCATTTTCTTAGAGGAGTCTCCTTCTCCTAGAAGCCGTTCCCCCAGCAGATCAAGAGAAGTATCGAAAAAGGTAGGTATGCGTTGTGGACACTATTGATTTTACGATTTTATAACGGTTTACATGCTGTAGCATTTATATGTTGAAGGCAAGCGTTAGAATGAAGTTTAGCGGACATCAGGTTAGGACTAGAGTGGGGTTGCAGGCTCAGTGTTCATAATATAACATAGTTTTAGTTTTAATATAACATAGCTTAGTGGCATGAGGTGTCCCCTAAACCGCATCAGCCCCAAAGCAAGGGAAGTATTGTTAAGAATTAATAAACATCTTACTGATGTTACTATAGAAAAAGTCACACTTGAATTCTTTGAGCGGATCACTATATTGGATATTCATGAAATAATGCGAGGTTGCGTTGCGAGCAGGGGTACGCGAATTCTTTTTCACGGTTCTGAAGCCATGCTAAGGGAAGCTTTGTCAAGTCATGCAACACACTGACAAGGTTTTGAACACTTCAGCGTAATTATTTTGCCTCACAGAAGTAGTTTTATCAAGTCATTCCTGCTTTTAACGCTGTGAACACTGCAGTTAGTAAGGTCAAATTGATATCCAAGATTGCAAACAGTAAATGGACAAATCCCTTTGCAGAATAAATTTCGACTTAAGCGAAAAGAAATAAAGTTATCTGCGAGGCTAGAAAGAACATATTGCTGGTATGAGATGTAGTAAAGTTGCAAAGTTTGGTCGGGAAAGGTAGTAAAATGCGGGAAAGCTAGCCCTGCGAAGTTTGCAAATTTAGTATAGCTATTCTTCTATTGCGTGCGGAAATTGCTACATCAATTTCCACACGTAATAGAAAAGTCTACTAAATATGCCAACTTCGCAGGGTTATCTTTCCCGCATCTTACTGTCATTCACGACCAAGCTTTGCAATTTTAGCACATCTAGCTTGTTCTTTTTAGCTGCTTAGAAAAATTTACTTCTTTTCGCTTAGATTGAAATTTGTCTATAATGGGATTTGTCCATTGGTTCGATGGACCATAATAAAAAAAATGGCGGCATGTCGATTTTACCAGAATCCTTTGCGCAGATAAGTTTGATATGCAATAAAAATACTAGAGCACATCACCTTGAAGTCAGCAACTTGTCAAGCAAGAAACCGATCATCTGTATTTTGAAGCTGTTCAGGTAAAATTCATCAACTGTCGTCATAACCAATTTGGAACCGCAAAGGATTCTGGTAAAATCGACAAGCCGCCTTCTTTTTTTTATTATGGTGGATTCAAAATATCTCAACATCATGCGGAGGCTAATAGCAGTTTCTGTCCCATATCATTGTAAAGGTACGATGACCAGCAAGCTGCATCTTCACACACTATCTCATCCGCCACAATTACTAGTCCATCTGCTACAGACAAGCCAACGACGTCCAGGGATACACGATTCAGCTTGAGACGTATCGTGGTTAGGTACTAAGGTGAGGTAAGGTGGTCCACGAGTTTTATCCACTGTTAATTCGAAAGCCTTGCAATGAAAATACAATACTTTGCTCGCACGAGCTGATGAAGCTATGTAAAGGCGCATTTACACTGGCGATTTTCGATGCGATTTTTCTCGTGTTGAACGATGTTATAGAGTGGATAATTGGCGAATATACTTGGTCCAACAATTTTGCCACTCGTCAGTCAACTTACTCGATCACATACGCTAAGCGGAGAAAAATCGCAGCAAAAATCGCCCGTGTAAAGTGGCCTTAACTCTGTGACTGGTCACCTCATATGGAGGTAACCGTGCAGTGAAATACCCTTAAATTTTTAATGGTGTATTGATATATTAACTCCCTGTATGAGCCGCCGTCGTACTTGCGTGACGCACCGTTTGCGTGAAGTCTCTATTTTATGTAGTTATATGATTGTAGTGCATCTGCACAAGGATTATCCCTTTGCAATAATCCGTTCAAGTAGTGACCAATAATTCGCGGGCTCGGGAAGCAAGAGTGCAAATAACTAGGAGAACGGCGCGCTTGACTGCGTACTGAAAAATGTACTAAAAGCCTAAACCTTCCTTTTGGGGAAAGAGTGGAAGGGTAAACTTCCATGAAAATTAATGGACGGTATAGATAGATAGATAGATAGATAGATAGATAGATAGATAGATAGAAGTTTTTATTGTATTACTATTAAGAATTATACTCAAAGCACACGTTTGACTTTACATGTTTAGGTGCTAAGTCTAAGAATATTACATAAATTTAACTATACTAAAGGGCTACAGTATATACTATTATTATGCATAAAAAGTTAAAAAAGGTTAAAAAGGTATGTATTAAGGAAGGAGGATTTAAAACGTTCGGTTCTTAATATGGGTAGCTCAAACTCGTGTCCTTTCTGTCTTAATGGTCTATTCAATGTATTAGGTAATAGTTCATTTAAGGAACAGGAAATATAGTTTGGAGACTTTAGTGAAGTTGACTAATGTATATCACGGGATGTGGATCTAATTTTGCCGAGAAGACCATCAACTAAACATTATATTTTTTGTGCAGATCAATAAAATAGAGTGGCTTGATAAAAGTATGAGGAAGAAAGGCTTCGAATGTTTGTTCAACTTGTTCAAGAAATACTACTTGCATCATGTCTTCCCCACGTGGAATCCACGCACAAATTTGTATGCTAAGCAACCAGGTAAAGCAAATACTATGGTGTGTACACAATAACAAACTTGTTCGAGAAAAGTTTCGAAAGAAATGTGTTATAGACTTGTCAAAGAAAACTTGTCTTTGGAAATTTTTTATAAAACTTGTTAAGCCTGGTTTCCATATAGTCGTAAACGAAGAGTCACGATATCTCTGAACAGCTAAAATATTTTATCTTCTTAGCAGTGAATCTTATATTGAAAATGTGCATATTGTTTACTAATACTTGCTTTGCTAATAGCTCGTTTGAAATTGTTGTATTTCGGCTGATAAGAAAGATCGTGACTCTATCCTTACGACAGTTACGACCATATGGAAACCAGGCTTTAGGGAAAACTTGTCATAAAATAGTTGTCCAAAAATATTGCTTGTGTTTGAGAGAAACTTGGGTTAGCATTTGTTTTCTTCGTTCAAGATGAACAAGTGCTTGAGTTGGACCTGTCTGCGATGAAAAGCATGCCTGCTTCGAATAACTTGACAAAGTATGCTGAAGCTGTTATCAAATGGTTCGTCGCGTTTCTCGCCAAGATAAAACGCGTGATGAAAATGCAAAGTGGGGAACAACAAGTCCCCAAAACTACTGCTCAGCCTGTGGATAGCTTAGGTAATGAAAAAAACGAAATATGTGTACATAGTGGTGGGCGATACTTGATTGAAATATCGATTCTTCCGATATTGAAAATCTAGAATTTGGTATCGATATTATTTGATAGGATAGACGATTTCGATCATGTGGTACAAAAACAATAATAAAAGTCAACAAAAAACGGATAGTATTTCATCAGAGTGATGAAAGACGTTTAGATCCACTGACCACCAAGAACTTGCGCCAGCTATTTTCGTGTTTTCTCCCGTTATATTCGTGTGTTGCCGTGATTTTGGTGCGCTAACTTTGGTTGTCTTAGGCCTGTTTTCCATTAGGCGGAATTTTTCGAGCGAAAAGTAAATCTAACAAACGTGATTGGCTCGCAAATTAATTTCCCGCGAAAAAGTCGAAAACAAGCCAATCATGTTGCTAGATTTATTTTTCGCTCGAACAAACTCGCGTATTGGAAAACCGCCTTAAATGAAGACTAGTAGTGGCTATCGGTATCGGAAAAAAGTACTAAACATCGTATCGTATCGTATCGAATCAAAAATCCTGGTATCGGCCACCACTAAATATACATGGTTTGGTTTGCTTGTTTGTTTGTTTCTTTGCTTTGGTTGTTTGTTTGTTGTGTGTCGGTTTGGCAATCTCGTTCCCAAGCTTTTCTCTCTTAGCGAAAGTCTGGGAACAAGATTGTTTGTTTGGTTGTTCGCGTTTTGGTGCTTGTTTGTTTGTGTGCTTGCTTGTTTGTTTTCGGAGTACGTCTTACGGGGAAATACCTTCTCATCACTGATGACTTTATGTCATCTAGGTGCTGCAAGCAGTGAACCTCAGCTATCGACTGTGTCGGAGAGCAGCCGTGCTGCTTTATACGAAGACTT
>JAODVM010092428.1:0-16599 GCA_025400095.1 Phenganax marumi | reverse complement strand
TTGTGATATTAGGTTCCTAATCTGTTTATCCTAGCCCACCCTGTCAACATTCCCTGTAGGAGGAAACCGGAGTTGCCTGGAGAAAATCTACGACTTTCGGCACAGTAGTTGACAGACTCTTTTCACATGAGAATGTCAAGTCCGAGCAGAGAATCGAACCCGCAACCTCAGTGGTGAAAGGCGCAAGTCCTAGCAATTGCGCCACCGAAGCCCCATCGAAGCCCCATGCTAGTTTGTAATCAGAGTTAAATCAGAGTAAAATAATAAATCAGAGTTCTGGTGGGGTGCAAATGTGAGGGCTATGAAAACAATTAGATGGTGTGAAAGGCTAGAAATATATTATAATAAAGATGTGTGCACCGAGTGTGGAAGAATTGATCCTACAAACGTTTATGGTGACAAGTTCACGTAAATGGGTAAGCCTAATAATAGCAGTCACTGTGTGATTTAGTTTTACCCATCAAAGGGTAATACGAGCTTGTTGCAATAAAATTTCATAGTCAAAATGCAGATACGGCCAGAAAGAACAGATGAGAATTATTTACTTTAATGTGCAAATAGTTTATTGGGAAAGTAAAATGTTATGTACACACACTGGGTATACAAAGTATAGATAATGCACCATTAGAAATCCTGTAGAAAACTGATTTGAAAAAAACTCAAAAGATCAACTCGGACAAGCTGCATATGCAATTTTTATTCAAAGTTGAACCTTTACACTACATTTCAAACTATATACTGGATTCTAATGGATCATCTAAATACCTTAACTATATGTTACTCTTTTGACTTAGGTTTCCTTCTTAAAAATTCATCTATTCTTACAACACACTGTTTCCACACACTGTCATGTTCCCTACTGTGGACATCAAAATATTTAAAGACAAGCTGTTTTATCTTACTTAACTGGGTCAAGTGGTTTTTCCCCCCTTTTTCCCTAGACAATTCAGTTCTTTCGTTCCTCTATGCTAAACAGTTTTTCTGTTAGCTTTTTCGCAAACATCCCAACAGATGATGTTTTCAATTGTGTCAACGCAAAACAAATCAATCTCACTTTCTGCAGTTTGTTCCAAAGATGGAGTGAGGCTTCTTTTCATAGCTGGTTTATGGACAGTAGCAGGTGTATAAACGGTAGCAGGTGTGTGGACGGTTGCCGATGTATTGAAGGTATGCCGAGATGAATCATCTAAAGTTGTGCCAGTGCTAAGTACCATAATTTCTCTTCCATATTACGCTGCTTGGTCAAGTTGACGTCGATAATTTCTTTGAGCGGATGAAGGTCTGGAAGCAGTAGAGGATGCTCCCTGTTTGTATTGTTTCAGTTGTTCTTCTAAAAGAACGTTGTCACACATGTCCATACAGCCAGTCTTTTGCAGAGACAAATTACTTTTATCTCGATTAGCCCATCCAGCATGAACCACCTCTGCTTGGTTCATTTTGGACCATCTGGAGGAGAAAACACGTTAAAAATAAATTCCCACCTGTCGTCCCACCACTTTAACCACAAAATCAAAAATTCCCTGTCAGACCTTTCATTAACAAACTTGGTTAATTCATTCATTGCAACAGAATAACCATTTACAGTTTGGGCCTCTAACAATGCATCACACTTGTCTTTAAATTCCTGTGCACTTTCATCGTCAAGTTGCCTTGCCTTCTTGTTTTGATTTTGTTTAAAGGGAAATTCACAAGTCTTTACCTGTTTTAATGTCTCACAACCAAATACATTTTTTATTCGAAGAAGATTGGCACCTGCCATGTCAGTGCACCACCCGATAGGATTGAAAGTGTTGTTCTTGTTAGTTAGTAGTATGAGACAGGCTGATTCTGGCCCAATCGGGTGACTATCCCCTCGATTTTTTGAAAAATTGAAGTAAAATTAGTATAGGCTACTATTACACAATTTTAATTTTTGAGTGGGGTGGTTAAATATGCAAACTAATTTGCATATTAGGCCATGCCCCCTCAATCATATATGCTAATTAGGCTGTGGTGAATTTTGATAATTTTATATTTAATTTTTTTTTAAAACAAGATAATATGTGAATTAGGTGTGTGACCAACTTGTCTCACAACCTAATTTGCATATTGCTTGCATGACTGCACAGTAATATTCAACGAATATATATAAAAGAAACAAAAACAAGCTAAAAAATGGAAATTATCAATTTCAATCGTTTTAAAATATTACTAAACAACATCACACAGAAAACCATGAACTAATCAAATACATCGACGAATATTTAACTATATGGAAGACTATTTCGCTTGAAGAGAAAAAGCCCGTTTGGGACAAAGTGGCACCTATAGTTAAAGAAACGGTTAAGCAAGGGCATGACTTAATGCAAATGCCTGCACTTATAAACACTATTGGTCAGGAATTATTAATTTTAATAATGAAAAAATAAATGATGACAAAGACAAATATATTACCGAAAATTATTATCCAATAGAATTATACGGATACAACATAAAAAATAACAAAAACTACACATTAATATTAATACATTATGGAATATTAAGACTTTTAAAAGAAGCTCAGTCACGTAGTTACTCAGAACAAAAACAATTTAAATATGAAAAAGTAGAGAAAGCTCAAGGTGTTAGTCGAGATGTGATCCACAACAAACCAAAGTCGAGATGTGATCCACAACACAACCAAACTGCATCAAGCTGGTTTACTTGATGACACTGATTTTATTATGACTACACCATGGTGTGAAGATTGTAGTGGTGAGAGATTATTGATTACATCATCAGACTTATTCATGGAGAAGGTACACCAAATGTGTAGTGTTTGTTATGTTGATTATAATGGATGAATAGTTTACTATATAAATTTATTTGAAATAAATGATGTACAATTTATCAACACAAGATTAAAACTCTTTGATATTATCAAAAAATACATTAAAAAATATGACACGGCAGAATTAATTATTCAAGATGACGAGTTTGTTATAAACGAAGAACTTACGGATCTAATGACACTTGGGTGTAGATCTAGTTAAGAAGGCTAATTTAGTAATAAAATAGACATGTCCTATTTCAATAAAAAGAAGAAGAATACTTCCTATGAACTGACGAAAACCTTAGTTATAGCAACTTTATGAAATGTCATATAATACATAATAGAAAAATGAATACATAGATGAAAAGACAAAGCAAAAAAGACTAGCTATGATGAAAAGAAAACTTGATGTAATCAACAACAAAATAAGAAAACTAAAAATGTTTATAGACAAAATATAAACCATAGAATAACCCCTGAGAATGTAAAAAAACATTAAATAAATGGAACCAACCTTACATGAAGAACTTTTGAAACTATCAGCCCGCAAAAGCCGCAAAATACACCACGGCTTACATAAAAATAGCATCAGAAAAAACACTAGAACAAATTCATTCTGATTACAAATTCGAACAAATGGCTGAAGCGAATGAAATATTAACAGACACAACTGTTAAAAAATTCTCAGAGTTCATGCAATATCTTGAACTCATGGACGATTCTACAGAACTTGGAAAGGAACTCGTAGACAGTAAACCATTTAGACAAGATGTAAAATTAATCTTGGAATACGTCACTCCATATATTCCATTAATAGGAATTCTTTTGGGTGGACTTATTGTAGGTAAACATGTTACAAATAAACAAATAAATACATTAAATAGAAGAGAATGTCAACAAGAATCACAAACCGATCCAGTTCCGGAAACGAACTAGGAATTTTATCGGCAATATCTAAGAAATCCAAAGAATTTAAACCACCTGAAATTACAAATGCGCGTGACTCGTTCAACATGATAATTGTTGGAAGCACTTGTTGTGGTAAAACTCATTACCTACTTAAACTCCTTGAGAAAGACTACATGGGTTATTTTGACTATATTTCTTGGTGTCTCCAGCCTACGAGGGGAATAAACACACCAAAATTGGCAATATGACAAAGATGACAACTTCATTGCTATAAGCTGTGAACAAGAATACGTAGAACCATTATTAAAACAAGTTGTGGAATTCTCAAGGGGAACAAACTCATTGATCATACTTGATGATTGCGCGTCTGGGAAGTGTTTAAAAATAGAACATCCGAACTAGTAAAATTAGCATTATCGGCTAGGCATTATGGTTTAAGCATGATTGTTATTACTTACCAACTAAAATCAATTGCTAAACCTTACCGCGAAAACATATCTAGACTCGTTTCATTCTACAACCAAAACAAAAAAGATATGGACACTATATTCAACGATTACCTAGGTGACATTGTTGAGGAAGAAAAAGGTGACATTCTTAGCAAGCTAAAAAATGTCAAATTTTCCAAGTTAGACATTTCCTTAAGGTGTCCATATAATTACACAGTTGGCTAACCAACCATATCAGTGATGACATCATCAATAACTTTTAAATCACTCAGTAGTTTGATTTCATCTGATTCTGAAAATTCTCCAGTTCTCAAAATTGTAATAATTTTATTACAAGCTTTCTGATGTGTCGTGCTTGCAAATTTATAACATTCTACTAGTCTTGTAATATCACTTTTACTAAGCCAAGCTGTTATGAACGCCCCAACTCCTGTAATGATTAAAGTCAACGGATTAACAACACTAATTCCAGCCCCAACGGCTGTCAAAACAATACCTGTAGTTTGCAATGAAACCTTCACCAGTTTCAGTTTTTTATATTTTTCATGATTATTTTCATATTTGTTGTAACAATTATCATCAATTCTAAACAATTGGTTGCAAGTTTCTTTGTTGATTTTGTCTGAGATATGATTAAAATTTTTATAATAGGATTCATTTGTTTAATGTCTTAGAGTTTTTAATAGTGAACATTTTCAATGATTTTGTTTTTGAAATTAACCAGACCATCACTGATTACAAATATCTTACACAACATATTTGCACTTGTTGCTTTCTTCTTACTTTCTAGCAAAACTCCATTTTTGAGTATTCATGAGTTTTTTACCACTTCTGACTATGAGCTTGTCATCCACAGTTTGAAGGTCAATCACCAATGCAAATTTATCTTTGAAGAATTTGCTAATAGTCATGTTAGCATCATGATTACCAAAGAATCTTTTTGCCTCAGGGTACAGGTCTTCTTTCTTAATACCTTGACTATAAATACAATTTGGTACTTTTTCGATTGTTTCTTTGACAGATTCTATGTTACGGTAGACGTATTCTTCACTATCTGTAACAGTTTTATTCCTAAACAACATGACAACAGTTGCCATGTTCTTTCGTGGTAGATTCACAGTTTCGTTCACTAATGTACTCGATTTATCCCATTCCACTGTTTTCATCAGAGTTGCATGGTCAAAACTCAATGATTTTCTGCTGCCATATCCAGCTAGTGCTTGTCCAGCCAAGGTTTCATTCTTGATTGTCTCGTATTCTAATTCAATATTTTCTAGTGTGTATCCTTCTACATTTTCACCACTTTTGGCTACCACGATACTAGACACTTCTGTAAGTCTAATCTTCAATTTGAAGTTATGTCCCATAGAATAAGGTAAATACAATCCATGATCTTCTATGATTTTATCAAGTTTGATTTTTTGCTTTGTTCCTAGAACAGCTTGCATCAAAGTGTCAGAAACTTTTTCATTCGTACTAGTCTTAGCTCCATCGTCAGAACCGGAAATCAACTTCTGTGTGTTTTCATTAGCTATTCCATATTTGACGAGTTCGTCTCGGACATGTTTGGGCAACCATAGATCTTTGTAAACTTCAAGTTCACTTTGACTGTTGGTGTCGTAGATGTTTTTACCTCCAACATTTATAGTAAGTCTTTCTACCAATAGTTTCCCAAGGTTGTTCAAAAACGAAGACTTGTCATTGTTTTTATTACAATCGAATTTCAAATTCAAACTACCCGGAACCAAACAAGCATCAGGTTTCAAATTTCGGATGTCAACGTAAATTTTTTCTTCCGGATTTGCTTTGTTTGGATTAAATGTAGTAATATGCTTTGTTCTAATACCTTTGATATCTGACATTTTTAGTTTTTTATAACCAGGTTTTAGTATGTAGTTATTCATTTATTTAATGTGTAAATAATTTTTATTTTTTGTTTTTGTACATGTCATACACAAACCAAGTCAAGGCTAATGCTAATATCCATAAATTATTAGCTAAGAACCTTATACCTTTCACTCCCCATTTCGATGCGGTGATAATTACATTTAGTATGGTGCTGCCTATAGGTCCTAATTGTTTTGCTATATTTGCTAAAGCTTTTGCAAAATTACTAATTGCTTTTGCTCCTTTTCTAACTACAGGTCTTGCGGCGCTTACGATTGCTGTTATTGTTCCAGCTATTGCAATAACAACAGCACTTAACCCTAAGAAGTTTTTTCTAGCCCATTTTTTAAATTTTTCAAATCTATTTAAGTCATTAGCTTCCACGTCTTTATTGATGATTCCTTTAGCTTCAGCTGATGTTGTTTTTATGTTGTTTTCTAATCTTATTTTATCAGCTGCTAACTCAGCGGTTTTTCCAAATGTATCATATACAACTTTATTTCTTTCATGTTTTGACTGTTGTTTCATTCGTTTCCAGTGTTCAATTTCATTTTCTAAAGTTTGAAGTTTTGTTCTGGCGATTGACCTTCTGGCATGCGTAAATATCCTTTTACTTCTCTTAATTCCATGTCTGTTATGAATGATGCGTCAGCAGTTTCTAACAACTCATCAGCTATTTCTTGTATTCTTTCGATTAAATTCCCAGAAACTTGAGAAACTATTTCATCCCTAGTTGTGCTAGCATCTATCATTTCACCAAAATTACTAATATTCAGGTAAGACGTCATTTCAATGTCTTCTTCAATTTGAGCAGATGCTGTTCCATAATGTTCATTTTTAGCTTTTTCTGCCAAGTCTTTAAATTCATCTACAAACATTTTATATTTTAAATTTGTTGAATATTCTACTTTATTATCTACTATTTTTATTATTGGTTCATTTTTAAAACTAGCTCCAATTATTTTTCCTTTTGCGTTCAGCCTAACTTTAAAGTTTTCAATTAATTTTTTAGAATTAAATCCATCTTTTTTATTAATGTTTATGTTCAACATATTTCTTACGAATGTTTTTTTATCATTTGCAAATGCTCTTAAATGGCTTGCTACATCATTTTTAAGTTCTGGATCATTTTCCAAACCAACATAAGCTGAGTTGTCCTGCTCATAATTTTGATCTAACAAAGAGTTTTCAACTTCACGATCTATGATGTCATCATCAAATTTTTCCATTTCAATTTGTTCAAGTTGTTGTGTGTCTTTGTCATTTTCAATGTCATAATCTTTTAACTCTTTCTCCATTTATTTAATGGGTTGAATATCACTTTTCTTAATCCAGGAGTAATGCTTGTTGTCATAACCTAACCACTTTACGAGAACTTCATCACCTTTGGTCTTTAGTATTTTCTCAACTCGATAAACATCATCTTTTTTAATCTACAGGTGATCATTCCTGGTCATAAAATTTACTTAAAATAGGCTCATTGTCTGTTATACCTTCAATTTCATACATATTTGGATCACCATGAAATATTTTTGATATTTTAAATATTTCTTTAATAAAATTAGCTTCGTTATCCTTTTTCAAAAATATTTTTATATCTACTCACTCTGATGAGATCTCCAATTCTAAGTTTAGGTAAAGGGAATTCCCCAGTCCATTGACCATATAATGCATTCCATACTTGATCTTCATTAGACTTGCTTACATCAGCAGGTTTCATAAGTATAGTGCTGTGTTTTGTGTTATTGTGATTATCTAATAAGTGCCTTTAGAATAAAAATGTTTCCACATAGATGTTTTCAATGTTCAGTTAAATCATTCAACAATAGCAGCTTTTTTGTCAGACTTTGTAGAAGAGTATTTAATTTTATGGTTTTCTAGCAATTTTTTCACACCAATGTTGTAAAAGTCTTAACGTTCGTCAAATTGCATAACATTAGGGACTTTCCCAAACCTAGATTTGAATTCCTCAAGTAACTGACTGACCGTTTTTGTCATGTTTTGGGTGTCCTTTCTATACACAGGAATTGCAAAAGCAATCTGGGATAATATTTCTACAGCTGTGAGGATCCAAACTTGTGTAACCTTTGTTTTTATTTTTAAGTTTAGTCCTGTCAACGAGATCCATTTGTATTTGGTCAGCTAGGTTATTCACATACGTTTTGGTGGTTTTACGTCTTTTTTCAATGCATTTATATCTCATATAAGTGTCTTGGGTTTTTAGCCATTCTTTTATTTGTTTTCTTTTAATATTTAATCCAGCTTCTAAAGATTTTTGGTATAGTTTTTCTGCTGATTGATAACCTGTCTTAGGATCATAGTAAATGTCTCTAAGTTCTTGTTCTTTTGTAAACGCTTCCATTTATTTAAGGTCACCGTATGTAAAGTTCTAATAATACAGAACCAGTTTCAATATCTTTACCAATGTTTGTTGTTACATCAAAAGTGAATCTATTCCAAGCACTATTGTAAATTGACACCTCACTTTCAATGTCTTTGTAATGTGACACCGATACATTTAGACTTTGTGTTGTTGTAATTGGCAGACTTACAAAAGCCGAGCTTTTTTTACTGAATGTGTCGAAATTCATAGACTTGTTCACAGCATCACATTGTATTTTGACATATCTTAGACCTAGGTTTATGTCACATTCGTTTTCTGATTCTACCCACATGTTTTTTGGGATGGGTTTGTTTTCTGTAAAGCATAACAAAAATCCCAAATTTCTTAAGATTTAAATTATTTCCTTTACAATAAAGTTTAGTTTTATTTTTGTATGGGAGTTTTTCTAGTTTAATATCATGTTTTGCAAGTTCGTTTTGATTTCTTCAAATGTTAAATAACCTTTTGGTAAACGATATTTATCTACGACTTTTGTGTTTTTTATTTTATGGATAAAGTGATTTTGTTTTAAAGTTATATTTTTATAGTTCCAGAAAATGGTGGCCAACTTTAGAAATAACACAGAATCAGATACCGTTTCTATTATTTTATCAATATATAATTCTTCATGATAATTGTCAATAAACACAGTAAGTTTGTTCATTTATTTAATTGAAAATAAAATTAAATAAATGGAAGTTGCAGTGGATACATTATTTCCTCGACTCAATGATCAATATAAAAACTTTTATGAAAAAAAATTATGAGAAAGCCATGAAACTCATTAAGTCTTGGGATTGTGAAGACGCAAAACGAAAATTTCTTCAAAAGCATCCACACGCGGATCTTGATAAGTTTAATTTCAATGCTACTGTTTCACAGGATCTTAAACTAATCTATCACGTTTACTTCAAAGCAAGTCCAAAATATCAATATAAAATAGAAACCTATGCCTTTAAACATAATCCAGAATGGATGAAATCACTTAGGATAACGAATAAAGAAATAAACAAACGATTTGATCACCTATGGACTCCAGCCTTGTGGAATCATTTTGGAACATCACAGGCTTAAAACTACAAGGCGACATTGCTAGATCGTTCATAAGTTTTGAGGTGTATGTTAATGAGAATGATCACTTCAAATGTAGCCTTGAGCCACTGAACACAAAACGGGGAAACCACAACAGTGACAAATATATTACCAAGGCAAAGTTTGACTACTTAAATGATCCATATTTTACAAGTCTAGTAGCAGCTTATGTTTGTCTTACAAAGCTGGATTAAGCATGGAAGACATTAACACTGAAGGTCAACCTAGAATTATATCAAGTATTGCTAAATATTATTTCTACTATCACATGAAACGATTCCTGAGATATCCGAACAAGTTAACAAAATATGTTAATGATGACGTCATTATGACTATCCAAGAAAATATGCCCACAAAAAAGATTTGGGTAAACAAACATACTCGAGAAGCACTTAGTTATTTTTTACAAAAACAGGATAAATCTAGGCTCAGAAACTATCATTTGGTGTTTCCAAAACATAACAGAACCATGGGTATCTTAGGAATATCATATCAAGAGATTAACAAAATTGTAAACAAATCAGATAATGAGTGGAAACTATTTATAAAGTCTAAATCTAATGGACTTACTGATGTTGATCAAAAATTATTACAACAATCTACAGAAAGCTATGTATTTTGTATACTTGGGGCTCAAGCAAAAACCAGATGGTCTATCGTTAATAAAGGTGCTTAAAGTTCACAAACGCAAGACGTCTTCCACAAGCTCGTACAAGACACTATTGTTCAAGACAACCCAACCGTGACAATATCAAACATGAGACAAACCATTCAAGGCATGAATGTCATTTTGAATATGATTATCTTCGATCATTCGATTGCAGGATTTAATAATACACTAACAATTGCAATGACTGATATGAACTTTGGTAAAAATGACAATATCAACCCTAAACCTAAACTAGGTGATCCTAAATCTAAACTAAGTTATCCTAAACCAGATCCTAATCTAAGTAAACCAAATCTTAATCAAAGTAAACCAAATAATAGTCTCATGATTGAGCTAGCTGGTGTAATGCTTGTATTTGGGATAATTTTTGCAAAATTTATACTATAAATAAATGGCATTACATTACGGTTATGAAGAGTCATGAAATGGCAACACAACGTTTATAAAAGAATTTTTATATAATAAAATATCAAGTTCATGGCAAATTCCAATCACTTTAAATGCAGGATATCCATGTTCTTCATTTTATATACCAAATTCTAACGACGTTACAAAAATAACTTTGATGCATCACACGTTTGACAATGACAGCAATATTACAAATTTACGTATTAAATATTCAATTGTGGTGATGAAAAAAACATAAAACATATGTTAATTATGATATAAAAGAAGTTGATATAATACCTTTAAAAGCATATTTTGGTGGTTATCAAATTTTTTCTATTAAATATTGAATTTTATTTGAAAGACATAGTACCCAGTGGTAGTGATATACTAATGTTTTATATTCAATGGAAAAGCACATCAACAGAAAATTATGGAAATGAATCAAACTTGAATATTAGTTGAAATGTCAGATTAATTGAAATTTGTTTAAGTTTATCTAACAGTATCATTGTTTTTACTAAGTTTGTCTAGCAGTAGACTTATAACAAATTTTAAGTAAAATTAATTTACTTAAAAATTGCTTAAGTTTGTCTGACAGTAGCCTTGTTTTTGCTTAAGTTTGTCTAACAGCAGACTTATAACAAATTTCAAGTAGATTTATACATTAAAAAGATAAAATCTACACATTAAATAAATGGAAGTTAAGGGACCGAAGGAACCACAAAAACAATATCAAGTTATTACTACACAAAATAAAGTTAAAGATCTGAAGAAAGTAGAAGCTGGTAAGCATTTAGATGAAATGTCAAAACAGTCTAAAGAAGCAAAGAAAAAACGTTTAGAAGAACTTGAAAAACAAGTATATGTTGAGTCTTGGGGATACATGCCAATAGCAGCTTTAGTCGTGTCAATCTTTGGTTTTGGTTTTATTTATCATATGAACAACAAACATCCAAACAAAAACAACTTAGTCATGATAGTGTAGTTGAAAAACCGTCACAAGTTGTAGATGTTAAACTAGACACATTTGACTAAAAAATTTAAAATTTTTACACATTAAATAGATGAGCAGTACAACTAATGAAACTAAGTACATTAATCAAATTTATAGTGTGGCTGTGTTGACGTTGTCAACTGTTGGTGTTTCCGTGTTGATTAAGAAAATATTCGAAGAACCTCTTGGCACACCATAAGATGTATATGGGCGGCCGTTACCACCAAAAATAGCACAAGTGTGCAATGGCATATGTAAAGTTGAAATTGATCAACCTATAGTGGAGAGTTTTGATCTCATGTGAATGGCGCATGCTAAATGCAAATGGCTCAACGTATTGTGAAATTAATCGATAACTATTGGAAAAGTGATCAATCA
The DNA here is from genome assembly GCA_025400095.1 of Phenganax marumi. Lineage (NCBI taxonomy): Eukaryota > Metazoa > Cnidaria > Anthozoa > Malacalcyonacea > Clavulariidae > Phenganax > Phenganax marumi. The sequence continues at coordinate 4,656 of JAODVM010092428.1, read as the reverse complement.
GTTTTGAAATGGTTCGACTAAACGTAAAATGGTTTAACGAACCCTGCGCCATTTCGATATGATTTAGTTAAATGATATAACTGGTTGTGAAATAGCTTGTAACAGTGTGAAATTTAATAGCACTTTAGATGAAATGGCTTGTTTAGCGATATGGCTTGTTTTGTGAAATGGCTCGTTTGGTCAAATGGCTTGTTTAGTGAAATAGCTCGTTCGGTGAAATGGCTTGTGTTGTGAAATAGCTCGTTCAGTGAAATGGCTTGTTTTGTGAAATGACTTGTTCGGTTAAATGGCTTGTGTTGTGAAATAGCTCGTTTGGTGAAATGGCTTGTTTTGTGAAATGGCTCGTTCGGTGAAATGGCTTGTTTAGTGAAAAGGCTTGTTTTGCGAAATAGCACATTCTTTATACGGCATCAAAGTTTCTACAAAATAAAGTATCTGCCATTCAACCCAAAAACAGGATGCGCAAATTTACACGCGCGAAAACAAAACACACTCCACGAACTACCATTGCCCACCACGTGCTGATGGCGCCTGGCTAGATGTTCTGTTTGGTTTTCCGAATATTTTCTGGTTATTGTTTGTGGTTATTAAACCGTATCTCTCAAACATCAAGTCTTTGAGGAGACAGGTACATAACTTAAGTCTATTCAAAAGTCTCTGGATGAAATTACATGAACCGGGTGACCTGAACACACAGACGAAGGAAGGAAGTAGTCAAATAGTAATAAGTTTCTCGTTTAAAAATGGCTGTTAGCTCATGAAATACATTCTAATTTGTTCAAAAATTCGCAGTGGACATTGTATTTTTGGCTAGGGTGGGATTGCATGCTTAGTGTTGTAAATTCAACAAGTGTTTTGAACTCTCAGCAGGGAAATGTATCGGCTAAACTGCACTTACGAAGTTTTGATTATTTTTATTTGACAAAAAATATGAATAATTATTCAAAAACAGCAAAATCAATTGACCATAACAAAAAAGAGGGTGGATGTTCATTTTACCAGCATGCGTTGCGGTCGGAAATCGTTTAAAAAAGGGAAGTGACGTGTATCGACAGGGAAGCATGATACAAGGCATTATATTTTTCGTTGTGTTAAAATTTTATAACATTCGGTGTTTTTCTTGTCATTGTAGCGCTTAGTCACGCGACTAATTAAGCGCACTTCATGCAGTCTCCGGTTACGTCACGTAATATAAACTTCTAGAACGTATTTTATACTTAGTCATTATTATACAGCGTAGCCTTGCCTATATAACCTAACCGCAACTTATTTCCTTGACGCAATACTTTGTAATCACGCCCTAGCTTAAAATGTGCTGACTGTATCTAACAACGCCTATTTCTTAACATATAAAAGCAACTTGTAAATAGCTAATCTTTAGTCAGACACACATCACCAGTCAGATTGTAACCTTGGTCAACGCTGATCTTCCGACTTCGGTGTTCTCAATTAAAAATGTATAAAACATATTAGCGTTGGAGTGTTTATAGAACTCGCAGCTACAACAAGCACACACACGCTCCACACGAAATCATCTTTTTTCACTCATTTACACTTGAAGCATGCAATGCATTCTGGTAAATGTAAATGTCGACCTCTTTTTCATTATAATCATTTCATTTCAATTCTGTTGCTCGTTCCAGTCTGTTTGCTCATGGCCAGATCACCTGGGTTATGATTTGATTTATTTTCCAAAGGAATTATTGATACATGACTTTAAAGAAGAGCATATTGCCCATGGTATAGCATGCAATGAGTATTTTCTATTCGCACAAAACACGGATATGTATACAAGAAATAGATACTCTAACTATGTACTAACACATTTAGATATTGTTATTTGTTATTTGGAAAGTTTCTGTGCCAGGTGTTTGATTCATAATAGTTGGCTAGATATGGTTAGTTGGCAATCAATAACTGAAAAGTAATTCCTGGAAATTGTGAAGAATTAACCCATTGATATTTCATTCCATTATGCCCAGTATCTAGCATCAAGGGAACTTTATTGGCTTAGATTTAATGCCAGCAAGATTTTATGATAGCTAACTATTTTTTTTTAATATTTCAGAGTGATAATCAAAGTCAGAATTCTGGTGCTATTAATAGTGTTCTCATGCAATTACTTGGCACTATCAATTCACACTTAAATGTCCAGTCTTCAAGAAGTGAAGATAGCCAGATTTTGTCTGCATCATCCACCAATATTCTAAGTACTGCTCCTTCGGCAGATGGAAGTGCAGAAGTTCATCATCCGCTGCCGGTGTCATCAGCTGGAAATGGCACTTCAAATGGGGTTAGAAGGCAGACAAATTCTGGCAGTGCTGTTGTAAATGAGCACAGAAGGCTATTTACAAGACAGTCTGTAAGTGTAGCCCATGTCCAGTCTTGTAATTCTAAAACAAAGTAAGAGCTGTTCAACTTCAAAGAAAATCTTATTTACGTGCTTGCTATCTTTTTTTGTAAAAAAAACAAGTACATATTTTGCTGTGGTTTGATGAAAGCTGCAGTTGATATGCTCATATTTTCGACAATGAATGTATAACTCAATTAACATGTTTATTGCTGAGAAGACAGCTGAGCTACATGATTATTTTGACACGGAGAGTATTTTAATTCAAACAGAGAATCCAACCATACAGTGGAGTGAGCAGAAGAGCATCAAATAGACGATCTACACTGAAAGGTTATATTTTATATTAAAAATATGTTACTGTTATATGCTTTCGTTTCCATCGTTTTCTATTTTTCTTACCAATGTTGGGAGTTGTAGTTGGGAGCAACTAAAATTCATCAGTACACGTTGTAGATACGGCATGTAGTCAACTTAAAAATCATGTTTTTATAGAGAAATCGATCACGAAAACAATTTTCTGTTTGGCAAGAAAAGATCAGTGGGTTACGCCAAATGTAGCAGAAAAGTTGGAGCTGCACTGAAATGGATTAGAAGAGAAATAAATTGCGTTTCCTGCTACAGCTTCAAGTGCTGCTGTGAAAGACTTGCTGTACAGGTATGTATTTACAGTAATTGGTGTGCCTGCAGTTATACTTCACAAGATAAATATGGTCTGATGTTTAACTTGCGTCTGTATGTATGCCCGTCAAGAAAAACTTGTTCCTTGTACAATCGGAAGAGTAATCTCATCAAAAAAACACTTGTCAAGGAAAATAGTTGGTTTTTTAAGCCTCTTAAAAGAGGGTTATGCGGTGCCTAAGACCGTCACCAGTTGCCACAACTCTTGCAACTTAGTTAGAAACGACAGGTGAAATGTATATTGAAAATATATAACATGGCTGTACTTATTTCCTTTGCTGATGTCTTAACTTTTTAGGTCGTATCCAACTTTGAGACACGCTGGGGGATTTCAGATTCTCCTTACTAGAGAATCACACCGAAAACAACTGCATGTTGTTAACCATGGGAGCTGTGAAGCTGAGCAACTAAGGTGTTTTGGTACAGGTCGGGTTTATGTTCGCCCATTACAGCAGAACATACCAGTGACTGTCGGTGTGGATTCTTGTGTGGAGTTTGAGGAATGTTCATCGTGCAATTCAGCAATAGCTGTAAGCGACATGCAGCAGCACCGTCGTCTTTGTACGGTAAGATCGACGTTTATGGTTGCTGCCGCGCTGGTGCGTGGCAGTACACTATTCTTGATGCACCTCTAGAGTACACTCGCCCCATTCTTAGGTGGGACCTTTATATTGTCGAAATCTCGATATTTCTATATCTGACTGTTAAGATTTTTCCTGGTTTTTTTTACGGAATGAGGGGGAGCGCATCATTCGCGCATGTTTCTTTCCATGTGCTTTAATAGAAGTTGGAAGAAATACAAAAAAAGTTCCGAAACGTGGCATAATAAAGCGAAAATCATTGAATATATTGCTAATTTACATATTGCTGGTAATTTACATCAAGGCGATGAGCATTTTAGTGTTAAATCTAGAGGTAAGCAATGTGCTTTCATGACTTTATCGGCCGTATTTACAGCCGAAAATATCCCAGTTGTATATTGGTTGAAGAAAACATTAGATAATGTCTTATTGCCAGGAGACGAAATGTACTTACAAGCTCTGAATTGTGGCTTAATTGTTCTGGACAAAGGTGTCGAATTCTTGTCTGTGAATAACTTACCAAAAGTTGTTAGTGTGTCATGTTGTAGGTACATGTTTTCTTAGGAAATTGAACTGCCCATGGTGGTAGCAAAAAATAATCTACCCATGGTGGTAGAGCATGTTAAGGCACAAAATAACACTCAACTATCGATGGTGGTAGAGCCTGTTAAGGCATACAATAACACTGAACTACCTGTGGTTATAAAAAAACATTGAACTAGTAGGCCGAGGCGCTCGTGCGGGAGTACTAGTAAGTCCTGCCTTGCTGAAAAGTGTTAACAAACCTTTTCTATTATTAGTTGTTATGTAAAAACAAAAAGCGAGTCGTTTTTGCAGTTATTTCGGTTTGTTGGTTGTGTAAAAGTAACGTAACCGGACTAACCAATCTTTAAAAAAAACAGACTCAATCCTGTTAACCGAGTAATCGTCTTAGCCTAAGAACTACCCATGTCGGAAGAATCAACAGGTACGAAACTTATTTGGTTTATAAATAATGAACAGGAGCTTCAAGGTCTTTTAATAACTGAAAAGGCCGCACGCAGG
>JAODVM010092317.1:0-10852 GCA_025400095.1 Phenganax marumi | reverse complement strand
CAGGAAATGTTGCCCTAGCAGAGAACTGTAAGAATAAAGCCTTGGAGATTGACAGTGAGCTCTTATCAACTGGTGAGACTCAGGAATAATGCTTGTATTAGAGACGTGTCTGCATTTAGAGAGGCGTTCGTATTTAGACAGGTGTCTCTATTAGACGTTTGACTGTATTGAATATAATGGTTTATTTTATAGAATCTGATAGCTATTCAGAGGTAGAGTACGAGGAAAGAATATCATTTGATCAAGTAAATAACAGGTTGGGACATACTGCTAATTTGAGTGAGATGGAGAGGGAACTTGCGAATGGTTATAATGAGAGGATATCATATGAACAAGATGACTCTGGAGGTGAACAAGATGCTCAAGTTGGTTTCTTGGATGATGAAAGGATACATAGGGTTATTAGTTTTGGACATGGTACTGAAGTGGACATTTTGGGTGATGAGAGGATATATAGGGATATGTGTGAACAAGATACTGAAGTGGATATATCAGATGATGAAAAGATATGTAGGGATATTCAAGATGAACAAGATACTCGAGTGGCGCTTGGTGAAGGACTATCGCTTGAACTAAATGACCTCAAAAGTGAACATGATAATAGTGAACCAGCAGCTAATGGTATTGACAACAGACATGTAGATTTAATCGATGAAGATGATCATATAGAACAAACTACACAGACTGAACAGCAAGCTGTGGGGAACACTACATATCTGCCACTTAATACAAACATCACACAAAATCCCGATGTCTGGGCTCTTGCACATAGCATTGGTTAGTATGTGTATGTATATGTGTTGTGTGATGAAAATAGTTTCTAAACTGTTCTTCCTAGAGATCAAGTGATCTCTTATTGTTCCAGTGTTACTGCGGGAAGAACTTGCAGTATACCTGGAGAAAACCTGTGGTGTTTGATTAACTTTCAAATTATTTTTACAATATTGTTTATTTTTCTAGACTTATTTACCACAGAAAATGAAGAAGAAGATGTCATATATCTTTAATTTATTAACATTCAAAAAATCCAAATATTTTTGCTAATGTCTTGAGTCATCTGTGGTGTAAATTCTTTCATTACTAAAGAAGTGTCCAAAGAATATATCTCCGATGGTTCTTTATTCGATTCACTTCCAAGACCCTCCAAGTTTTCCTCCACATCTCTGACCTCTATTTCAGCCAAAGTTTCCTCACTTGAGAGACCATTTATCGGATCTATTTCAACTTGGATTGCCTCGTTATCACTTTGAATCTTCTTTTCAACAGGCTGCTGTCCAACGAAACTTCCGAATTTAAAAGTACTTGCAAATGACTTTGGACATTTTGTCCATGGAGAGCTTGTTTTCTCAGACTCCATTGATCTTTTCTCTTGTTCAAAAACAAGTGGAAATTCTTTACTAAAACGTTCAGTAATTTGCTCATCAGTTTGTTGGCTTCCTTTTGCGTTTTGGTTGAAATGGATAGCAGAAAACTGGAGAAGTTTTTCCTTGAGGTGACCTTCGGTCATTTCTAAATTTTCAATGATCAATGGCAACAGTCTTTGTGTGTGCATGAAAGGATTGTATAGGCATACTTCTAACAAGGCAATACTGTCAAACTTGGCTCTAATGCTCCACTGTTTCTCCTCGCCATTCTTTTCATTACAGTTTACCAGAATAAAGTAGATCCAACATGAATAGAAATGAGTTAGTAACTTGTTTCCTGAATGTTGTTCTAGGCTACAAGCTCTGTTTACAAATGACAACAGAAGATTTGACATAAAGTTCTTATTAGTTCTTTGTAATACTTTGAATAGTGGTGTCAATGAATTTTGGAAATATTTTGGTAGTTTAAGATCTAATGTTGGACCATTTGCACATTCTGGAAACTGCTCCTGGATGGTTTCAACTGAGGGTACTAAACACCCATTTTCTCCAAATGATAACTCCAAGAGTAATGCCCTGAAATTGGACAAAACCAGCAGTTTTTGGAAAGGAATAACACTGAAAACACTAGCTGCTATAGCTTACCACATATTGTATTTGTTGACAAGCTCCACAACTTCTTCAGCAACCTCTCGTTGTTTCTTCTTCTTCTCGTCCTTGCTCAGTCTAGCATACTTCTCAAGCACTTCCAACAAGCTCTCGTCCCTCATTCGAAACTCTGCAATCTGCGACTCCCAGTAACAATCTTGCAGCCATTTTAGTGCAAATCTGCAGCCAGCTCGAAGCACATCCAACGATGGTAAACCAGCATGAGTTGCCTCATGGCGTAGATCAACTAGCCAATCAGGAAGCCCTATTTCATCAGCAATAGACTGAACTGATCTAGCATATGCTCCTTTCTGTTCCATGTCGACCATACCATTTACAAATCGGACAATGACCATAGCCATAGTTTGACGAACAATGTTTTCACTCGACTGTGACCTGATGTCTTGCATGCATGCTTCAACCAAGCTTGCAGTTGCTTCCACAGACAATGGCAGTTTACTACCACCCCGGCTTGTCCACGCTGCTACTCGTTCAATGCCTTTCATCTGCCGCTCAATGTCCTCAAAACTATACAGATCTTCATAAGTTTCAAGCCACTCATTTCGAGTTGTCCATGGCACGATACGCAACATGCAGACGCTACGAACTGACAGTCACACGAGTTGACGAAGATTAATTCAGATAATGGTTTTTCAAAGAGCAAAAGCTGGACAATACCATGATTTCTTTGAGGTTTATTTTGTCTAGGAAAAGCACGTGGTAGTTGGGTTTTAAAAAGGATTTTCTAAGTCTTGGTGGAAACATTGCCACCTCGCGAAGAGTGTCGGGGCTTTTTTAGGTGAAGTTGAATTTGTGCAAAAGTGAATAATAATTTCGTTGCAATTTCCGCGGAAATATCGTCTTGTATTTTCATTTAAAAGAAACCAATGGATAGTGACGACGAACAACATGAAAGGCGACCTCGCGGGAGGGATAAATTCCGTCGAGAGAGAAGCGATTATCAAGAGAGAAGCGGAGGTAGAAGGGAAGACAACAGGTCAGCCGGTGGGGGTGGAAACAGACGAGATGACTCGTGGCAAGATAATCGGCGAGGCCGGCAACAACAGTGGGATAGTAATCAAAGAAGAAACAGGGATAATTATGGAGGAGGTGGGGGAAGACATCACGAGGGAGGAGGTGGTCCCCCGATGAAAAGACAACGTAGAGATTGGTATTATTTTTGTATATGAAAATATCTTTGCATTCAATTATTATTTAATTACATGATAACACGTGCTCATATTGTTGTATACTGATCGCACAAACACTGGAGTATGGTAAGTATAGCTCTATACATATCAATTCATTTTTCAATGTTCTTTGTGGTTTCCTAGGGACAATAATCAAGGATATAACAATCAAGGAGATTATGGAGGAGGATTTAATCAAATGCCCAACCAATGGGGGTCGTCAGGGGATACACAGCAACAATCATTTATGCCACATCAGTAAGTTAGAAATAAGTGGGTGAAATCATTTATAATTCATACTTTTTAAAAGGCTTTTAAATGCCGGACCATTAAATCATCTTTGAGCAGTTGAAAAAATTTACCTAGTGAAAAAAATTGCCCGAGTTAAAAATGAAATGACCTCAGAAAAAAACAGTTACACTGCAACACATATACCAGTTAGCATTGAGGTTACATTTATGCCATATGTGCATTCCAAGCAACGAGGAACAACACCTTGCTTTTCCTGCAATGATTTTTTTAGGCAAACAAACACGAGCCCTGGTCCTACAATGCTGACGTTCAAACAGTTTCTAAACTCTCAAGCCGATGACATTGAAGATATGGAGGCCGTGCGAAAATATCAGGAATATAAACTTGAATTTCGTAAAACACAAATTGCAGACTTCTTTACATCTCATAAAGATGAGGAATGGTATGTAACATCTGATGATTTTAGGGATGGAGTGTTTCAAATCTACTGTATAGTGTACAAACTGTATAATCTCTCTTTGATGAGCAAAATTGTTTTGAACCGAGAGTAAAATTAGCGTGACAGTAGGGTGCACATTGCATTTTGTGTTGTTTATAAAATATCATGTTACTAATCTTTGAAATGTTTTTATTCAATAGCACGCTTTTAAAATGGCAAATCTCGCTAACTTTTGCTTTCATTTATGATGCAATCTTTATAGTCCGTTTGGCAAGTTCAAGATGCTGTCCGTAATTCTCTTCATTACAAATTGCATGAGGGGAAAATCCCTGAAAATGTTTAAAATTATAAAATTATACACGTCAAAATGCCTACGAGGCAATCTCATCTGTGTTACCATGACTTAAAATGAGTCAAAACTTTCGGAATGGCATTGTTTATTGCCAGTTGTTACTGCATGTTATTCTCTGGAGATGTGAGGCTTTAGTATTGGTCTTATGCAGTAAGTTGTTAATTTGTAAAGAGTAGTTCTATGTTTTTATGTGATGCTATGTGTTGTAATTATTTTGTTGTTTTATTTACGATTACTTGTTTGCCTCTAATTGTAGAGAGTGTAAAGGAAATTTAAAGTGTGTCATTTAAGAACTTTGATTATTTCCCACTGAACTGACAAAACAATGTATAGGAGGAAAATTTGAATGAATATTGTACTTCGTAACAGTTATAAAGAGTATGACGTAAGCTGAGGATTACTGTTTTAGGTTCCGCAACAAGTATCATCCAAAAGAAGCACTGGTTTACCAGAACAAACTAAACAATGCTGTGCGAAAGCGAGCTTCTGTGTTTATTGACCTTCTTCAAACTGGCTGGCTCGACAGATTCTCTTTAACTACTGAACAAGGCGAGGAAATTACAAAGATGCTTGATGCAGGTTGGCATACAAGTGCAATAAAACACAAATTACCAACATGTTTTTCGTTGTTTACCTATTGAGATATTTCATATTTTTTGCCAGTGGTGATTAAACTTGAAGGAGGAACAGAATTTGATCTGCAAGTTCTTGATGAGAAGGAGGGTAAAGAAGGTGCACCAGGGAACGCTGATGGTACACAGCAAACTACTGAACAAAACGACCAGGAATCAAGTATGTTATCATTTGAAACAAAGTTTTTTGAAAGAGCTAAGCAAGAATAGCATAATTGTATTTTTGAGATCTTACTGCTGTTAGTTTAGGATTTTTGATGGGCATGTCATGTTTTCTTTTTGTTTTTCTATATAGGTGAAGGTGTCACTCCAATCTCCCCCTCATCTGCACCTGTACCTGAGAACCCTGCTCTTCAGTCCACCTCAGTTAAACTAGATGTAGCGCCTAAAGTGTCAGATAGTGCAGCTGAGCAGTCAAAGGCAAAGGATGAAATGGAAAAGGATGAAGAGAAATCAACTGATGAAAAGGTGGAAAAATACTAATTGAAGCTGCCAAAGTGTTAGATGCTTGAAATATTTCCCAGTATTAACCAGAAGATGTATCTTCCCACTCAAGACTCTTCCTGTCTTCATCAAAATTTGCACCGAGGTGAATTTTCAAAGCAAACGTGTTATTCTTGCAGACTCGTAAACGAAAAAGGCACAGGGATGGTCTTGACGAAGATGGTAACAGTGAGAGTGAGTCTGACGAAGATACTGAACTGGTGCCAGTTAAGGATGACTCTAAGAAATCTGATGCTCAAGAACAAGCTGCTGAAGAGAGCATTCATCCCCCTAGTATGGAGATGGATAGCACTACCAAGCAGGAGGGGGAGGGTACAGTTGAGGCTACTGGAGTTGCAATGGAAAATGAGGAGACGCAAAAAGGTGGGCTGGGAAGTTTGTGGGTTTAAAACAATCCCTCACCGTTGAATAACCAATGAGATGTATCTCATCTTTTGGATTCACTAATGCAATCCAAGCTTAGCCTATAATAATAACAGCAGCACTTAGTAGAATTCAAGTATAGACCTCACTAGTGTAAGATTGTGCACAGTCGGCTCAAGTTGAGGTCTTTTTTTTGTACCTTGAACTTGATTTGTATAACTTTCTGTGCTATAAAAACACTCTGCTCTGCAACTCATGAACATTGCTTAATTGTGTTTGTGTTACACATGTTCAGAGACATTTTACAATCATGTATAAGTAACTTTAAGTGTTAACGACTTGTTTATGTATATGAAGCTTATCAGTAACAAGGCCTCATGACTTTTTGCACTGTGAATACTATTGTAACATACTTGTAGAACTAGTAACAGAAAAAGAAGCGGGTGGGGAGCTGACGAGTGATAAACAAGATGGTGGACAAGTGAATGGTGAACCTGGAGTTGTCGAAACCAAAACTGAGGAAGCAAAACAAGAGGCTGAGGTATACATGATTTAGACACCATCTTTTGTGATCTTTATTGAGTACGAGGAATTTTTACAGGGATCGCAATCTACCGAACTTTTGCACCAGACGAACAGTGAACAACAGAACAATAATGGGGGCAGCAAAATGTAAGTGCTTCGTTTCGATCGTCGTAGTGTTCTGCGCACATACCCAGAAGACTGATGATGATCGTCTTTGTGTGTTTTGCTTTTAATTGTGGGATTTGTGTCTCGTGATCGGGATCTCTCATTCCTGGTTTTTTTCAGGGAGGCTAGTGAAAGCAAGAAAGAGAAGGAAGGCGAGGAGTCTGGTGAGGAATCTGACGCGGAACCCAAAGTGACGACGCCTCGAGCGTTGCATCTTACTGTCTCGTTGTTTGTGAGAAATGTTCCGCCCAAGATCTCCCATCGCGATCTTGACTCTGTGAGTAAACTTGTCATTTCATGTTTAAATTCAATGCTGGTGGATAGCTGCATTTAGTTTAGGAGCTTCATACCACCGTCTGGTATCGTCCAATAGTTCTAAGTAAGCTTATTCTATGCATCATTTCCAGCTTTGTGCAAGATACCCGGGCTACATGAGGGCTGTACTCTCCGATCCATCGCCAGAAAGAAAGTAAGTATTCTTGTTTAAATATCTTTTGAGATAGTGCGTTGTTTTATTATTATTTTCGGGTTTCTGTACTCTTGAAGATTCTCTCGTCGCGGTTGGATAACTTTTAAACCTGACGTAAATATCAAAGATATCTGCTGGTCTTTGAATAACATTAAGGTACAATTATGTATGTGATATTTGCAGCTATTTGATGAGCATTTCGTGAGGTGGATCAATAAGAGATGATGACTTGTACTGGATCTTTGGGAAGAACAGTTTTGAAGTGATAGAACTGTTTTATTTGTCTTGTAGATCAAAGATGTCGAACTAAATCCGATGGTCAACCGGGATCTTGCGAAGCGCGTACGAACTGTGTCCGGAGCGGCTGTATTGAAGGGTTGGGTCGAGACTGATATTACCATGGCAACGAGGTTGATTCTACGACTCGATGAAAAATTCCAAGTATGGAAACCACAGGAACAGGTGGAAATTGAGGAAAAGAAAGCGGAAGCAGTGAAACAGGATGAATCTGTGGCAGAGGATGGAGAGCAGAAAATTGACGAAGTAGACTTAATCTTTCACTTCTTCCACTTACAATGAATGTAGTCACCATTTGCTGTATTGGAACTAACTGTTTTGTGGCCCATTTTGCAGAAAACGGGCGAGAACGACGCGACAGAAAGCGAGAAGAAACCATCGCCGAAAATCGCACCCATTGTTGAAATGCCGCTTAGTAATCCAGTTCTAGACTCCCTCCCTCCGAAAATCTCCGAGAAACTAGCGACGATTGCCGAGAAGTCTGCCGATGGTCAGCATGATGTACCAGAGTATGAAACGTCCGAGGGTAGCAAAGTTCCGGGGCTAGAAACTTCGGAACATCCTCCCCCTGAGATTGACGAAAATTTGGTGAAGTTACTGGACAGACTGTTGTTGTATCTGAGAGTTGTTCATTCGTTGGATTATTACAGCGGAGCCGAGTACTTGTATGAAGATGATATGCCCAATAGATGCGGAATTATCCATATTAGAAATCCGTTACCTGATAAGGTCAACTACGAAGAAGGTAGAAAAGTATAGTGCTGAGAAATTGACTTTTATACTTCATAGATCTGCCAGTTCTCAGCTGTTCTCCCTTGAGCTCCAATGAGAGTCATTTCTTATTGACTTTACTTCGTGTTCTTAGTTTCAGAGTGGTATAGAAACTTGCATCAGAAACTTGATCAACATTTACACCAAAAAGAAACTCTTAAGGATGAAGAAGCGATTCAGTTGGGGAAGAAAGACCATGAGGAATATCTTTTCATGAAACTAAACTATTTTTGTACTGTATAAGCTTTCAGTTTTTAACTGTTCTTCCTGGAGATCCAGTAAGAGTCATGCCTGTTTAATCCAGAGTTACTACGGGAGGGAACTTGAACTAAACTAACCGTATTTGTACTGGATAGTTCTGCTCTTCCTAGAGATCCAGTAAGATTAGAATCGGAAACATGAACTACATCTAATGCGTCCTCTACATAGCCGGTTACTCAGTATATTCAATACACCTCCTTAACTGATATCCATGGAGATGGAGAAGTTTGTGCAGGCAAATACACAAGAGCTGGCGAAAGATAAATGGCTGTGTCCTTTGAGTGGTAAAAAGTTCCGAGGTCCGGAGTTCGTGCGTAAACACATTTTCAACAAACACGGTGATAAAGTAGAGGATGTCAAAAAGGAGGTTGGTGCATTGAAGTTGATTATCTGATCGAACTGCTTGTCATTGCGCAATATTCAGGATATCCTTGCCATGTTGAATTTATATATAGTTTTCCGGAGTAACTAACTATTCTTTCTGAACATTTTGTCTAGGTCACATTCTTCAATAACTTCGTCTACGATCCTAAGCGACCAAGTGAAGTTGAGATTAAAGCAACGCCTCACACCACCCCCGTACAACACGGTTTCCAGGGCGGTATTCAGCATTCTGGTGGACAAAGCCAGGGGGGTTGGGGACGTGGAGGTGGTGGAATGCATTACGGTAAGGACTGAGGGACCGGAGTTGGCTGATTATAATTTCACCTTAGTTACATGTGAGAAAAACGCTCTTTGTATGACTTTGCTAAACGCCTCATGTTTTCTTCTGGTAGTCCATTGTCCTTTTGTAGTAACACTGGATCAGTGGGGTATTGTATGGATTGTTTCTTCATTGACAGGTAACCGTGGAGGATATAACAATCAGTACTCGGGTAATTTCCGCTCAGACTATCACAGCAACAGGGGAGGATATCAGAAACCACGCAGGTATTGTACGCTTCTCATGTCCAGTGTTGGTGAAGTACAAGCTTCCTTTGGTAATGAATTTCGTGCATCGAAAGCTGATCAAGTGTGCTTTTCGACAAGTTGTACACACAAGCAAGTCACGGAAAACTTGTTTGAACTTCTTTGAATCCGCATTCTGTTTCTTTTCTAGGGGAAGTTTCAGCGGTGGAGGACAGAGGCATGACCCGCGTCCCATTGTGCAGTATCGCGATCTTGACGCTCCTGGAGAGGATTCCGAGTTCTTCTAAAACACTTACTTACGCTAACGTCACTTTTCGGGCATTGTACACGTCGTCCAGTCAGGCCACGGTTCCACGAGCAATACTTTGCTATTTTACGAAGTCTCAAGGAGCAGTTTTCATTTCGTAAAATCTCGGCAAAAGTTACTTGGATTCTTTGATACGAACTATTTTATTCTTACGTTTTAGTTTATTGCTGTAGTTACCTTCTAAAGGTCGAAAAGTGACAATAAAGGTTTTTAGAAATAATTGGGTATTATTTATCTTAGCAATGTTGCTACATACAGACCATTAAAATGTTTGAAAACCTGGAAAAAACCCATCCACGATGTACAAAGGGCTGTTTAATGATTGATTCAAATGAAAGATGCTATATCAATTGAACGATACAGCGTTAACGTACCTATTGACGTTGTAATAACTGACGTCAGAACACAGAAATTTTCCCGCCTTTGGAGGCTAAACGTCCACTCTCCTAAGACATTCCAAGAATTCACCGTATACTCCTAGGAAAAATGAGCAGAGCGCGTAAACTAATGATCGCTAATTAATGACGTATTAATCAGAGTTAGGACCTAAGCTAATGCACAAGTAATTTTAAAGAGCTCCTAAAATGTTAGAGAGAATAAAAAACCTAGAAATTTTAGAAACGTCCTGAGCAAAGTACAAAGATTTCATTGCCTATTCAGACAACGGCATGCTTAGTCAACTATTAGACCCATTTTATTCATTAAACCAAAGTCATCAATAGGCTGAGAACTTTCAGTATTTGTGGTGTGAACACAATTCACAAGGTTTGCAAGTTTTCTTTCTATTAATGAAGTACCAATAAAAAATTGAGAATTTCATGTTTTGAAAACAGAAAAGCTTTATCACACCTTCCAACACCTTTTCGTGAGCAGTAAAATATTGCTAGAGTGACCAAATAAATCACTGTAACTCGCCTTCGTCGCCACGTTCAAATTCTGACATAATGCGGATACTTCATGTTACACCGAACATAACTTCCGCTTCCGAGCAGGAACTCCCAGGTTCGAATCCCACCAACAGCACTTTTTTTCTGCCCTTTTTTTCTGTTGATTAACCACTACCTACAACCTTCCTACGGTACAAAATAAGTGCGGTTGCCTCTTATCCTCAACTTCGATTCGAGGTGGATTTTTTCTTTTAAATGAAACATACCACTTGAACAGATTGCGATTTCCTTTTGTCATGTTTTCTGCCTCAGCTGGATAGTTCATTTGAGCCTACTTAGTATGTATTGAAGTATGGAGCTACGTGAGCTACGTAAGTATGGAGTACGTGAAGTATGGAGCTAATGCTGCATACTTGACTTAAACACAATATAAGCCATTATAAAAAATAGGTACGCACAGCGTACATGTGGGTAGCCTTCACCGCGTTTGCATAAGCCTACAATTGTAACATCTACT
>JAODVM010092206.1:0-16602 GCA_025400095.1 Phenganax marumi | reverse complement strand
AATATTTTAAATATTTTAATATTTTAATAATTTTAATAATAATTTTAATTTTAATAATAATTAATAATAATTAATTAATAATAATTAATAATTAATTAATAATTAATAATTAATGAATAATTAATAATTAATCAATAATAATTTTAATAATAATTAATAATAATTTTAATAACATTTTAAATATTTTAAATATATATTTTTTTTATTCAGGCTGAAGAGCATGCAGAAGATTATTTACGAGAATTGGAGATTTTGCAAAAGAAGATTCCAGAAATTCAGGATGAGAGCGAGAAATTCCGCGCTGAAGGAGCTCAAGTAAGGCTTCTGAGAAATGACCAACTACGAAACAAGATATTCTCTCTTAATATCTATCAATTACACCAGGTGAAAGATTTACTAAGAAAGAACGCCGAGGAAAATGAAGCGATGAGGCTGAGATATGAATCCGTTATAGAAGAATACAAGAAGGTATCGTATCAAAATTGGAGGCTTGTAATGCAGAACGGAAAAGAAATTTTGTAGTCTAAAGAATCTTGTAAAGTAATCAATATCTAAATTTCCTTTCTCTTCTTAGATTTGCTCTCAGCTTGATGAGCGTGGTGAGGAACTGAAATCTAACTTGGAAAAAGAGCTTCGGGAAATCAAG
Organism: Phenganax marumi; assembly: GCA_025400095.1. Lineage (NCBI taxonomy): Eukaryota > Metazoa > Cnidaria > Anthozoa > Malacalcyonacea > Clavulariidae > Phenganax > Phenganax marumi. The sequence goes on along the minus strand of JAODVM010092206.1, from coordinate 15,956 downwards.
GTACTATTGAATTAGTATCTTCACAATTTCTTTCAAGAACCAATTCATGATACTTGTAGTCATTGCACAATGATGCAACCGCGGTATATGTACCCACTGCTTGCTACAAAGATTTGTACAAATCCATTTCAGCGAAGGATCGGCTCGTGCTCGACTTGTTCACGATTGTTTACGGGGGATGGCGGTTTGGAGGCTGGTAACGAGGTATTCAAACCGAGTGTCAAGATTGAGGACGCGGATCAACGCATGAAAGAACTGGAACTAGAATTAGCTCAAACTAAACTCTCATTGGTCGAAGCCGAGTGCACTGTACAGGACTTAGAGCATCGTTTGGCGAGCTATATGAGCGCCGTGGCAGCCGAAGAGAGCAAGCCTTGGTTTAGAAGAGCCAAGTTAGGAACTCCGATGAAGAAATGAGCTGTGAAAAGTATGCACATTGTAATATTCTGTACGAGGTCGCGTCATGTGAAACTTCAATGTGAGGTAACTTCGTAGCCATTCTTTTGACGCAAAGTGTGCATAGTGTTGGTCAATTTGATCGAAGTTCAGCTCAAACAAATCACAAGGAGAGACAAAGTTCAATCAACTTTATATGACTGAATATGGCTGAACAATAGCTCCTGTGGTATCTTCAATGACAAAACAAATCGAGAGAACGGCAAGTTTACGAGTGAAAGAAAAATAAGTTTAATTGTTAAAAATAGTGTACATAGAAAGTAATATTTAAGTCATTGAGAAAAGATATTAGCCAGTAAGTGATTACGAAGTCAATTTTGTTCGTCGTTTTACATCTGTAGTGTTTTTCTTTCCTGTGTTTGTTGTGTTTTCTTCTGTGCTTTTTCTTGCAGTTGGACGTTTGAATCTTGGAATTCCACTTCGCTGAATCTCCACTCTGAAAAGACATCGTGCCCAGTGGATCACTGGTGAGTATTCGGTACATCTAGAGTAATTTATGTACACACAGGGTGACTAAGGCACGTCTGGTGTGCCGTACATCGATTAGTAGTGTCTGGAAGATATTTGGGACAGAATGTGGAACATTTCGGGCAAATTTGGAACACCATTGGAAATTTTGAAAAATTCGCGTAAAGAGAGAACCTTATGTTTACGACGGGAATTTTCATATACTTCTTAAACCTGTCTTTATGTTCGGAAACTAATTTTTTGGGCAAATTCTGGTACTTATGTTTAATTGGGGAAACCTACGTACATTTTGGGTAGCTTGGTATATCTAGTGTAAATTGTGTACATACATCTAGGGTGAATAAGTTACATCTTGTATAACTTGCAGTAGGTGTACTTTGTGTACAATCTCCAAATACAATCACTCACTTTTTATCATCACTGTTCTTATTAAGTTCCGGCACAGAACTAGACAGTTGTCGAGTAAGAGGACGTAGAGTGCTGGCATCTTTCTTTTCTCTAAGGTCTGGGTTAGAACCGCCATGAAGCTCTGTAGTTCCCGGTCTACGCAGGTTGATCGCATCGTCTGATGCGCTTAGGACTTTGGTATCCTTTAGTGACGATGTACGGTGATCTCTATACATGAAACACCACTGGATTAATATTCTTATACGTTTTCAGATCGTCCAGTTATCGTTCCAGGTCACCGAAGGTTGACAACGTCGAATAAGGTATGACAAATATCTATATATCTTATACGTATGACTAGGTAAATTTGGTTTATTTGTCAGGCACTGTAGTGATTAGTATACGAGTTACCCCAAGTCGAAAAAAGGTTATGAATGACTTACATGAAAAATTTGGACGGGTGTGAGAAGAGACCATGATTCGATTTGCATTCAAAATATCGCACGCCATTTACTGAGCCATCGTTTTTACCGCTGGCCGAGTCCAATTCTACCCCGACCCAAATGCTAAAAATAGAAAAATGATTTACGCGCTTAATAAATACGTAGGATAGCTCAAGCAGTGTTTAACTGTTCTTCCTACTGAGTTCTGAAATGTCTAGCTCCAGTACCTCTTCCAGAGTCACTTCACTGTACGAAGTTGCGATGTTTGTAAGAGTCCAAGTGGAAGCATTACTTACCCCGGAGCAAATTTCGTTTCACCAACAAATCGAGCGACGCCTTTCCTATTTTCATCTTTGATATCCACCAATCTGTCTCCAACCTGAATGAAGACAGCTCTCATTAATAACAAAAAATGAGCTTCCATTTTGACTTTATCAAACACCAGAGTTACTGCATGTACAAACCTTGATATTAATATTGCCGTCCTGCTTAGCGCCAAACTGAGGAGATGGTGACCGTGAGCTAGAACGCGAGCCTGGTAACGAGCCACCTGTTGTAGGCACCTTCGCGTGTACTACGCGCGCGAGGTTCGAGTGAAGTTTCGCGGACTTCGGTCGTGCTTTTAGACGAGCACTCGAAATTTTATTATCAGCTTTTGAGATTTTTGACACCGGACAAAATATCCCTGAAAACATAAAAAACAGTCGAAGAAAAAATCATTGAGTAAAGAAATATTTTGGTTTGAACAACTCAACAATACCATGCTTCGCTTTGCACTCGAAGTACGTTCTTCCAGCTACGGATCCGTCATTTTTGCCCAGAGGTTCCTCAAGTTCAACGCCTGCCCACTGTCCTTTGGCGAAGTCTGTGCTTCCACAATAACGCAGAACTCCGATCTAAGACACAAAGTGAAAACTCAACCCCCTATTCCCTGAATAATGAGAAAAGTATCTGCATGAATATTACCTTACTTTCCCCAACCGTAACTTTATCTCCAATTCTTAAACCAATAATGTCTAATACGTTTACAGATGTATCCTGAAAAGAAACAAGAAAAGGATGCGTGAGAAAGGCCACAGGTAACCAACTGAAACACTCCATTATGCTCGTAAATTGAACGTGCTTTTATTGTGGTCGCAGAGAGAAAACCTCGATTGATCGCGTGGAGCAACTATGGCTACTTACTGTAGCAGAATCCATTCCTGACTCACTGCCACTTGTTTCAGCTTCGCTCAACAATCTTCTTAATTTGTTCGCAATAACAGCAGATGGCGAATCTCGCTCCAAACTATTGGCTAAGGTAAAAACAACTGAGCTCAATGCGGCATGGCGCATGGAAATTGTGATGTCTGAAACAGGATTCATTGTGTTATATTATACCTTCTGGGATTGTCTTCAGTGGAGTTCTGTTCATATCATCTTTTACGAAGGCGTTTGCTCCATGTTGTAGCTAAAACAAAAAGGATGTTGATTGTTAAACTACTAGCCGTGTTGTTGTGCAAAAACGTAACTTGCGTATCCTCACCAAACATTTAGCCGCATCAAGACATAGATTACTCGCTGCAACATGAATTATCGTGCCGTTATCAAAGCCTGAAGTAGTTGCATCAATGTCTGTAGAATTGAAGGAAAACTGAATGGCATCCTTCTTAGAGTTCCGCCAGTGGTCTCTCTGTCCGCCTTTTTGGCGAAAAGGGATTATGGAAATTGAGTGAAATGAAAAGTATTGTAAAAATACCTTTGCTGCCGCTTGCTTTCAGCAATACTCTGATCACTGAAGCAGAGTTAAAAAAAGCAGCGTAATGTATAGGTAACATGTCTGTCCAACGGCATCTTAACGAAACATCGGCTCCCTGAAGAAATAAGAAATGACCAATTGACGGCGCAACAGACGAGCAAGTCTACCTTTACACGTTTTACTTGATACTTGCACAAGGCAACCTTCTCCAAGGATAAGTTGTTTCTGGAGAACTTATTCGTCATGTACAACTTGGTAGAATTTTACTAAGGTTTTTATCGTACCTGAGATATGAGTTCTGTAACCAAAGCCGTGGCAGCGTCAACATCACCTACACCTACTACAAAAGAGAACAAAAACTACTCTTAAGTAACCGATTGCAGTGTTGTCAACCCCCCCCCCCCCCCAACATTTAGTCTCTTACCAGCTCCAGACTTGCAAGCGTAGTGAAGCAATGTCATGTCAGTTAAACCATCGCGGTCGTTTACACTTACGCCACGTTTTAATAACTGCAAAGAATCGAAAATTATAAGTCGTTCATTGCTTTCAATATTTCCGACGTAGATAAAAGGCATCTATTGATACCTATGGACACGTTATGACTTTCAGGGGAAACCTAAGGACACGTTACGTCTCTCAAGGGATGTGTAAGAACACATTAGGTAATTATTAAGATATCCAGGGACATATTATGTTACAAAGGGGATACCTAGGGACATATACGGTACCTCATTGACAAATATCTCCAAGTTTTGTTGTACTTGTGGCACCCATTGTCTGATGATCGCAAATATCTCGGGGATCGTAGTCTCTGCGCTAAATTTAATGAAAATATAACGTTTCTGCCTCACTTTTAGCAGTTTTAAAACTTCACGACCGTCAAAGAATTGTGCATATTGTTTCATGTTGAATTTTCCTGGCGTTATGGTTGAATTTGGCAGAGCACCATGAAGGACAAAATTGAAAAGTTACCAGCGAATCTCAACACCAGACACAACGTGGGCAAGAAACGGTTAGTTCTAAAAACTTTTTTGGCCTATAGTTGCTGTATTTCGTCAGAACAAAAGCTTCTGAAAGTCTTACTTTTGTCAGTGGCGTAAGTTTGAACCAGGCTGCCCGTGGTCCTTCCAGGATGGGGTGCCCCCCCCCAACTCTGACAACATAAACATTTTGCTAGTCATTTAGAAGACAATATTAACTGGTCTCTCAATTACGTAGATATACAGCAAAATACCAAAAAGCCCTCAACTATAACATATTTATATGTACATAAAAAATGATAAAAAGGCACAACGTTTCGTGTACAACTAGATCTTCAATTTCTCGCATCTGGCCTTTCTTTCAGCAAACTCATCGATCAGTTTGTCGAATGACTTCAAATGAGAAAGATCCAGTGCTTCCACTTGCCCAAATATAAACCTTTCCTTATCTTTATTTTTATAAATAAGTCCGTTCAGGGTGCCCCCTTGGAAGCTGATCACTTCGTTGCCTGCGGCTCTGCCCGCCCAGAGCTCATAACAGTTACACCACTGACTTTTGTTCTCCGTCTATATATCAACATTTGAGGACAATTCGTGAACGAGTTTCTGTTTAAATAGAGTTTTGAAAAGCTTCTCAAATATCGCTAGTGAGAGCAACGCAGGGCAACATTAATGCATAAAAATATAGTTTGAATGTAGCATGAAAGCTTTTTAAATAAGCAGATTTCTGTATTCAAGCTAGTAACAAATCTGTTGCAAGAGAAATAGAGTTACATTTCGATAAAAATAATAGCTGGTGAGAGTACCATTACTGTTGGTGAAATTCTCCATTGCAGTATATTCTGGGGGGAACTTACTCTGTTAGTATATCTGAGCACCCAGGACAATTTGGATCAAAAAATGAAAGCTCCTTTTTTTGACACTGAAAGAATAATCATTGCATACAGTCAACAAACATGCAGCTAGTCAGAGACAGTACAAAATGTTGCCATTGTTGCGGGGTTTTCCTGCTACTCTGCTGTGGAAAAGTAAGCATTCAGTGACTAGTCACCTCTTCGCAAATTGGTGCATCAGCTACAGAATGTGTAGTGGACTGGTGCCTCTGAAATTTAAGATTTTCATAGTAAGTTCAACAGTAGTTACAATGAACTAAGATGGCGATGAATAGAGTTCACAACAACCAGGTATAACATCACACAAGCTACAATGAATAAGGTATTTAAGATGCTTATTTTTGGGCATGCTTTTTAAATTCAAGGAAGCCACTTTACCACTCCTAGAAGACATATCAAATTACACCACAATTATCCCATTATTATTCTGTTAACACTATTTATATGCCTTGATCATATCGATTGATCATTTTGGGATGCCAAATAAATGTGTAGCTCACAACCCAAACCACCTAGTATACCAATTTCTATGAACTATCAATGCATTTTGACCACGAGCTACGAGGATTAATAGATCATAGAGCACTTGACCACAACATACTTAGTGAAATATAATACTATAGTACAAGATGACCAAATAACATATTTATCATACGACTACATTAAACAAAATAGCAGTCTATAATACTGTTATCACTTGTTACACCAACTTTTATTCAAAGTCTTACTCATAAATCACAGTAGATCGCAGCGCAATTTTCAAAATAACCCGCCACATAAATTATCAGTACAGATAACTTTTGAAACGCCAGTTCTGGTGTATTTAGGTTCTTTACAAGCATTTTGTCTGTGCTTATAGAGACATTCATACCTTCTCAGGCATTCTTGGCTCGTTTCAGGCAACTTTTTGTAATGTTTTGGGCAAGATCATAGTAAATTCAGACACGATTTTGAGTGAAAACTATATATTGTGTAAATAACAATCAATATTTCATCCACTGCTCGGAAAGCCTGGTGAGGAGACGCGGCACCGGCGATTTTTCTCCGGGATTTTATCTCAAAGGAATTTCTTCGCTTAAGGAATTTTGTCAAGTTCACATAAGGAAATTTTTGTGTTGAAACAGTATTCATATAAAACAGATCTTTATATCTATTTATTCTTTTATGGAAATACTTTATCAGATTATGCTCCAAAGTGTCATTTTCACTTTTAAACTTATCAAAAAAATATAATGTAGTTTTGTCGAGGAACCTCTTCGGAGTTTTGAAAGAAAAGAAGCATGTTGCGGTGGTGGAAACATCGCGTGTGTATTTCGCGCACTGGAATGTCGGAGAAAAAACATGGCATCGTTTGATAGCTGAAGTGAAAAATAATCACATTTTGAACTATCTCGCACGATAATGCTGTCATTTTAACAGACTGCAGTATACATGGCACAAGTGCTAAGACTGCATAGCCCTGCTGGGGCTGATGCAATGGTCTATGAGTGGCCTCTACAACACACAAATGGTAGGGACGATCTGGGAGAAATTGTGGACACTATACGTTTTGTTGGTACTGACTTTCCTGAGCTGCAAGTTGCTATAGAGGACCGTGTTTTAAACAGTTATGACCCGCATTGTTTTGACAGTATGTCTAAGCTTTGTGAACGTTTCAATCGAGCTGTGGACAGTGTTGTTAAGCTTTGGAAAGGACGAGCACCGCCGGCTTGTTTAAATCGACGTCCTTCACTAGAACTGCTAAAACATGTACTCTCTAAAGTGTATAATCACTCAGTAAAGGATCCTGATAAACTAAACCTCTATGAGCCGTTTTCTCCTGAAGTTTATGGAGAAACCTCGTTTGATCTTGTAGCACAAATGGTAAAGGCAGTTCCTTTTAAATCCGATGAAGTTTTCCTGGATTTAGGAAGTGGCGTTGGTCAAGTTGTACTCCAAGTTGCTGCGTCCACAAACATCAAGGAATGTTTTGGCATTGAAAAGGCCGAGACTCCTGCGAACTATGCTGTTTTAATGGATAGACTGTTTCGACAGTGGATGAAATGGCATGGGAAAACTTATAGTCCATTTCGATTGGTCAAAGGAGATTTTTTAACGGATGAGAATTGCGAGAAGATTGGAGAAGCATCGGTTATCTTTGTGAACAATTTTGCTTTCGGACCAAATGTTGATCACAAGTTGAAACAACGCTTCTCTTCCCTGAAAGATGGCACTAGGATTATAAGTTCAAAACCATACTGTTCATTGAATTTCCGCTTGACGAAACGAAACTTGTCAGATATTGGAGCGATCTTACGCATCACTGAACTGGCAACTATGCCAGGCAGTGTGTCATGGACTGGGAATCCAGTATCTTATTATCTGCACATGGTAGACAGCACTATGCTTGAGGAATACTTCTCTGACTTAAAGAAGAAGAATAAAGATGATACTCTGAGTCTGGATGATTCTGTGAGTGTCGATGAAGAATTGTCATCAAAGTTGGATGAGCTTGATGACATTGAGTTTGGTCCGACCACAAGACATCAGTGGAATGATCTCATAGCTTTGATTCAACAGCATAAGATTGAGCCCAATAAGGAAGAAGACAAGAGAAGCAGCAGCACTTTGCAAGTAAGAAAGAAAGGGAAGAAAAAACGGAAGGATAAGAAAAAGGATGCGGCTTCGAATGTGAAACGCAAGTACCGTAAACAGATCAAGAAAGGAAAGTTAGACTACAATGCGGTGTCTGCACTTGATCAAGCAACCAGGTCAGCCCTTGGAAAAAGAAAATACAATAAAAAACCGCCAGGTATTAACGAGTTTGTTGAGACCATGAAACAGCAGTATACGGCATTCTGGCAACATATGCACACTCCTGAGTTCTACGAGTCCGTCTTTCATGAGACGACCGAACAACGTCGAAGAAATAGACTTCTAACGGCTCAGGTTAAAGACGTAGAGTATCAAATCTACAGCCTGCAACAAGAAGGAAGGAAACTTCTGGAAAATCGGATGAATGAGATGGGGTTAGATCCTTCAAAACCTGCCGAGGCTTTTGTGACATTACATGAGCTTGTGGAGGAACAGAGGACACTAGTTGAAAAATGTGTTAATATTGATAAAGAAATTTCAGCGCTTGAGAGTGCTTGCAGTGTTCCGAAGGACACAAGTTGCAAAGTGGAGAAGGAGGTTCTTTTGAGTGATTTGTATGTGTCTGACAACTTTCGAAAAGGCTTGCTTCATGAAGTATCCTCTCAAACGAAACAAAAACAAAATTTGTTGGATCAAATTAAGAAATTGGAGCAAGATCTGGAGACCATGTCACCTACAAAGATGGATGGTAGTGAACACGAGAGTATGGATGTTGATGTGGTTGGGATGTCTGAGGATAAAGCTGCTAGTCCAAAAGTTGGCAAAGATTCAAAGTTGCCTCTTATGGAGCCAACAATGTCCAATCCTTATGACCCAGTGCCACTTTCTGCAGCAGACCTTACCAGTAATATTGCACCAGATCAAGTCCTAGCTTATACCTTCCATAACCTACCCACCCAGGGAGGAGCAAGTAGTTCTAGCCATCTTGAAAGAGTACCAAGTACCCTTCCCTCTTTGTTTGTATCAAGTCCATCGAGCAGTCTTTCTGCAGTGTTCCCAGCCACAGCAGGCGAACCAAGACATTCAATTAAAAACCTTCAAAAGATTCACAAACTTCTTTCTGAGTCACCCGAGAAGACGTCTGTCGTTACCGAGCCAAAGGTCAAGCAGTCAAACTTCAGCATCGCTCATCTCACAGGCATTGCTGAGAAAGCTGGTAGGCAAACGAGTCCAATTGTTGCCATGGATACCACATCAATCAACAAGAAAGATGCTGCAAGTCAGAAGGAAGTGGTGAAATCAACCAATCAGGTGCCTGAAACTAAATTAAAGTCTCAAGCAGCAAGTAGTCCGTGTTGCGATGTTGGGGGACAGGAGTCAAATACATCTCTTAGTACTGGTCAAGTTTTGCAGAAATCTTCTCATTTGAATGGCGACCTATCAAGCCAAGTGAAGAAGTCAATCAGTCCACCCAACGATTGTGTCCTCAAGTCTAGCTATACTCGTCCTACGCCTCGTATAGTCGACTTGTCTACAATTCTCGGCAAAGGTTCAAAACCACCGATTTCATCAACTACTAACAATTGCGTCCGAGAACCTGTTATAACGATATCCCACCCGCAATGCAGTAGGCAGAAGAGAAGTTTATTGAATTCTCTAAGTAGTCCGAGCCTGCCTGCCAATCGACCAGCTGATTGTTTCGGCAAAGAGCGAAGGATCGTGGGCGCACCATCAGTCTCGAGACTAGTGCACCCAGCTCGACCGAACACGATCGTTTACAGTAAGAGTGAACCGTCACGAAACACTGCGGTTAAAAATGACTCGATATCTGCTTTGAATAATAATGACAGTAAGTTTACAAGCGAAGTGATGAAACCCGACCAAGATGGAAGGACGTTGAACAGTATGTATAATATGATGTCACATTATAACAGCGAGGGTCGACACTCTGCGTAGAGAGAGAGGTCTTGTACAGTTCCATGAAGTTAGCTCATCTTCCAATTTGCGCAGCTTAAAGCTCCATGCATGGTATTTCTACAAATCGGTGCATCTTGCAAGATGAGAATGTCCATATTAATGTAAAAAACATCATTCGATATTTATGTCACACACTAATAATGATTGTAAAAACGTGCACATTCTGCTCGGACGGAATTTTTATTCTTTTTTTAGTTTCGTACATTTCAGTTATTGTGAACTTAAATTATTCGTGCATGTGTGGTGAATATTCAACAGGAAAGCAATTTCAATCGTCTCGTTTGGTTTCCCAATTTACCAAGGTGCATTTTGGCCATCGTATCTGTAACTGTTCGTCTTAGCATTATGTACACTTAGGTACATCTAGGTACATTTAGGTTCCTCCTATGAACACTTGGTTACATCTAGGTACATATCAGTACATTTAGCTACCCTTTGGTGTATCCCAGATTTACCCATGGTTAGCTTGCGCTCGCTTCTTTCTCTAGTTCAGTGACACGAATATGTATATTTTTCTGAAAAGGTGGTTTATAATCAGGAAAATCGATTTCGTATCCATATCTCAATCTTCGCGTTTCTCGCTCGCGTAAAAGGTCCTCCTAAAAAAACAAATCAGAATTGGTTGTATGAAGCAAACGTGTCGGCTAGAGTTCAGCTTACCGTAGTCGCCTGAGGTACCCAGGCCTTGTGAGGTGTAAACGCAATAGATCGTTGTTGTTCACCCACAATTCCTAGCGCCGAGGCTGCGCGCAGTACAGATGACTTGTGAAGTAGTGGCGGGAGATCGGTGCTCGCGCTGCTTTCCTGAAAAACAAAATCACGATATTTGAGAAAAACATTGAGATAGAGATATTAAATCGGAATGTTCAAACGTGGCTTCTTAAGCCCTTTTTACACGACCAAATTTTCTTTGACAAATTTCATTTGTCAAATATCATTTGTCAAAAACTAACAACCCAGCTTTTGAAAAAATGCATTTGTCAAATTAAACTTGTTGAAAATTTCTAATTTACACGGTCAAAAAATATTTGACAAATGAAATTTGTCAAAGAAAATTTGGTCGTGTAAAAAGGGGCTTTACTAAGTTCGATTTGAAAAATATTGAAACTCTTCATTACCTCCTTCACTCTTTCAACTGACTCAGGAGTATTCACTTTCATTTTTTTTGCACCAGCAGATTTCACATTTCTCTTTTTCGTACTTTTGCCACCTACAACCGAACGCATGCTTAGATATACCCTCAGATTTCATCTTATTGCAGTTAAAGGCGATCTCTTGTTCAACTAGTATCACTAAATGCTAGAAAAGACCAGAAAACAAGCACTGTAAAATGTTCTCTCTCAAATTACGTTTCTTCTTGTCAACAGGTGGAGGTATTTCATCCCAACGTTTCTGAACGACGGCGACAACTCTCGGATCAGCGTAAGCCTTCGCAATGTCCAGGGCAGTGGCGCCTTTCTTGTTTTCGACCTGCACTTTGGCGCTAAACAAGAAACGAAATTTCTTTGAGACAGACTCGAGAATCAGAATACTAGGTGAGTAAATAGTTGAAAAGAGTTTTTAGAGCAAAGATGACAACGGTGTATTGTGAAAATCTAGAGAAATGACCAGGGGCCGGTTGTTCAAAGGTGGGTTAGCTTAACACTGGGTTAGTGAACAACTTCAACCTCGATTTGAAGCTCGTTTAAGTTAAATTTTCGATAAAATTTTTGCCCAAAATGTTTCCCTCAATGAGTAATTTAATGCTTCAAATTTTCAAAACAAACAGTTCTTCAACATGGGGCAATAAAAACGGTGGGTTAAATTTAAACCTGGGTTGGTTGCTAACCCACTTTTGAACAACCGGCCCCAGAAGTCAAAATAGAATGAGATTGAAGATAAACAAGTTCATCTTGACGAAACTGGTGAATTTAGCTTTGACACGATTTCTTGGACGACGTCCGTGCAGAGGACTGACCTCCTAGAGATTAAATAACTAACAATAGCTTCGTTTGAACTCTCAATAGCTCGCATAAGAGGTGTGCCTCCGTTGATGGCCTGGGCGTCCATGTCTGCCCCATGCTCCAGTAAGAGTTTCACGATATCCAGCTGACCACAATGACAGGCATGATGCAACGGCGTCCAGAAGAAATTGTCACGTGCTTTTAGATCAGCGCTGAGGTGAAAGAAATAGCACATTCATTATAAGTCATGCTAATTTGTGTATATTCAATGAAGACATGGCGTGGAAACTTGGCAGACTTAAAAGCACCAACACTAAGCAGTGATTTCATATTGAAAAATGTTTTCACCATGACTCACTATTACTCACCCCATATCTAAAAGAGCTTGTGCAACCTTAAAGTTTCCGTAGAGACAAGCGACCATTAACGGTGTTTTGTAGTACTTGTCTCGTTGGTTGATAGGAGTGCCACTTTTGATTGCACTTTTAATAGACTCCAGATCACCAAACTTTACTGCATCGCTCAGATTCACATAAGTAGGATCTATGGAAAACACTGCATGAGTGCACTCATTCCTTCCAAGAACTCTCTCATCAACCTTTGTCCAATAATACCAAATGACATGTTATTTTTGCCAGGAATCAGAAGTCCTCCATGACCCCACCTATCCCACTGTATTCCCACCTACCCTGCTACATCCCCATCTACCCTACTGTATCCCCACCTACCCTACTGCATTCCCACTTACCCTACTCTATCCCCAGCTCCACTTACCAGGAGAATGCATATACCAAGCAGAGTCATCTTCTATGGGGTGAACTGGAGGATTGTCTCGATCAAATCGTGTCTCATCTGTGAAAGGCTACACCAAGGTAAAATAACAACTAGTATACATAGTATGGATGGCAGTATATGATTAACTCAGGTCTCCAGACAATTCTTCCAGTGATCCAATCTTACCACACATTTTTCTATATACTGCGCAGGTGGTCCACCATTTTTACTCCTTGGTCCTTCAGGAGCTGTACATATGGGCAATGGAACTTTCGTATTTCCCTTTTTCCGTCTTCCTTTTTTACCACCACCCTTCTTCTTCTTTTTCTGGAGGCAACAAAAATGCTAAAATTTACTGCCAGTCAAATGCCCAATGCTGAAAAAATGTTACTACACTCAAGCATTTGAACAATCAAGTTTTCCATTGCACAATTCCATCTAAATGACAGGATAAATTTACCTTGACTGCGCCAACAAGAAAAAGCTACATCAATAAAACAAAACAGAACTATTCAACACTCGGGTTATTTCTAAAGAGTCTCACGTACTCCATATGCATATCCACTGACTACCTTATTAACAATTTTCTTGCCACTCAGAAAAACTGTGTAGTCTACAGAGTCTGATTTGTTAAGGTCATGGGCGTCGATGACCTTTTTCAACAATTCGTTGTCTATTGGTGCATCTGAAACACAATAGTTTAGCGCAGGTTTCCTCCTAGAATAACCTTGGGTCAATGGGAGATAACTCTTGCTGAATATCTAGGAAGAGCATTATAGTATCCAGAAAAGATAGTTAATGAATAATTTACTTAATGTGAGCAAACAGGTCATTAAGTTATCTTTGCTTAATTTTCCAGATCGACTACTTTCATCATTTCCCACATCAAACTTGTGGAACAAATCCAGAATCTGTGCCGTGTGTTCCAACATCCAGTCATAAAGCTGAAAATAGAAGGGTATGTATCTATTGATATGTAGATAGGATAACACCAATTAGCTGTGGTGACATGATGTATTGATGTACAATATCATCTCTCCCTGAATATCCCCAAGTGTTCTTACTCTGATGGCCCAAGGCTCTGTCCCAGGTTTACTTCCTCTTCCCTTCGCCTCGGCCTTCTCAGCTTTCTTGCATTCCTTCATGGCTTCTTTATGCTCATTCTCTTTTGCGATTATTCGTGCTAACTTTCCTTCGTTGTTCTTTACATTTGATGGACAGCCTAGAGAAGGTACTAGTCTGTGATTTCATGTGCTTTTCTGCTTTGGGACAAGATTTTCTTTGGCATCAAGTTGTTTGATCATAGCTTTGTGGCAGTCAGAAAAAAGCGCTTTTTGTATTGCAGTTGTTCACCGGCAATGTTCTTTAGTCCATTGTTTGTGATGAATCAGTAGGAAAACACCGATGAGTTAAAAACAGACTGCAGTCTTACAAAAGCTTTTACTACAAATGTAAGTCCAAGCATTTAAGCTGAGAATTAAATGAGTCATTCACCTCTTTGAGCAAGAAATTTACAAATATTTGCATATCCTTTCATTGCTGCAAGGTGCAGTGCGGTGTTTCCACCTGTATTTACTTTGCCCAGATCCGCACCGTACGAAGCCAGCACTCTGATCACTTCATAGTGACCATTGTCAGCAGCTCTTGAATAGGAAATATAATTTTTTTAAAGTCTATGGGAATGCCACAAAACACTACTTAAGGCGCATTTTATTATACCAAGGGGTAGTACAGATTACAGAGTACTATATGCACACTTGTATGAGAACACTGCTTAATAGCACTTCACGGCGTTACTTTATTGCTATGCTTTTCTCTTACAGATGAGCAGGATGTGTATTTTTCCCATCCAAGACATCAGCTTCACCTCCAGCTTCCAAGATAGATCTCACACACTCAACACTGCCTGCAGATGCAGCAGCATGGAGAGCAGAGAAAGAAGTTTTCTAAACAAGTAAGTATCATACAACAGTCTTTAAAAAACTTCTCACTCTTATCTACTTGCATACACTAATTCATTATGTCCGTGAGTTTCATACCACATGTTTGCTGTTTGGATCGGCGCCAGCATTTAAAAAGTTGTCTACAAACTTGTCAAGGCCATTTGCAGCCGCTTTGACCAAGAGCGGCTCCCCATCGTTACTCTAGATGAAATATTTAGAGATACGGAGAGGTCAACGGACTTATAACATAGCTAATTTTGAATTGTATTTCACTGGCATAAACTAATGGCGTAAGTGCAAACTGACATACCACATCGTTCACATTTGCACCATGATCTAAAGCAATCTTCAACGCTTCTAAGTGACGTTTCGTGGACAACAGGCAATAAAATAAAATTCCTTTGCCTTCTTTATCTTGAACTGTTACACACAAACAAAGATGTTTACAGCGTTATAATCATACCAAATATTCCTACAATATATAGTGGTTCATATTCTGGTAATTACGATTATGTAATGGTACCTGTCATGTCAGCTCCAATGTTAGCTAACACTTGCAAACTCTGAACGTGACCATACTCTGCAGCACGCATGGCTGGAGTCTGTCCATCCTTATTCACTACGTTTGGGTTAGCGCCCATATCAAACAAGAATGATATCATGTTGTCGTTGTTCTTGCATGCAGCTATGTGCATTGCGGTGTCACCATTTTCACTCTCTGCTTAGAGAAACATTTAGCTTTCCTCTTCATAGTTAATAGATTATACATTTACTTCGACTATTTTGCTAAAATTATGTTGAAATAATAGTATAGAACATAATCTATCTAACTCAAGCCTACCATACCTGAGTAGTTGATCAAATCAGGAATTCCATTCGTTGCAAGCTTCTCAATTTGTGTTTTATTTTCGGCACGAACTGACTGCAATAGTTTGAGTACTTGAAGATGCTCTATTCGAGTTTGCACCACCGGCATTACCTCCTGCCGATTTTCAACTGTTCTTAGGGTTAAAACTTTTTTATAAACGTCACAGAGTTCTGAAAACACTCTTCTATAAAACAGATCTAAAGAATAGAGCGGCAAAAAAGCAAATATAGGACATTTTCTATGTATTTCTCCACATTTTGTGTTTTTGTTTGCGCCGTTGTTGTCATGGCTGTCTGGAAGCTGTCTATGCGGTTGTGCTACTGCGCATGCCCGCAGATTTCTCAAGGTGGCCTCTGTAGTTTATTAATAAAACCATATTTAAAATATTTAAAACCATAGTTTAAAACATTGTTTCTCATTTCCTTGGCAGTTGCTGCTACACCAAGTATTGAAGACTTATTACAGAAGTCCCTCGTACCAGACACACTGAGCCATGGAAAAAGATTTGAAAA
>JAODVM010092205.1:0-35071 GCA_025400095.1 Phenganax marumi | reverse complement strand
TTTTCGCATATTTTTGCGATATGTGGGCCTCAAATTTTAAAAAATCAAGTAGTTCTATATGAAATCTATGTGATTTTGTGGATTTTTACAGATTTTTTGAAATTGTTTAAGATTTTTAGGACTTTTGCGGGATTTAATCTTGAAAGATTTTTTGGGATTTTCAGCGAAGTGTACGAAGATTTTCAGAGTAATTTACCCCTCGTCCGCAATCAGACCTTAAATGGATCGAATATGCAAAATATTTGCAAAACCTTACCTTGTAGTCATTTGGAAATACAGGAGATATTTATCTGCAAATTAATCGAATTCTCTGTGAAGGTATTTCGTAAACTGTCCATGCTCTTGGATACAAGGCGTGATAGATAGCGTTTGCACCATTGAAGCCCCAGTTCCAGGATTTTAATTTGTGGCCGTAAAGCAGCCCATTCGAAGAATTTTGTGGAGATAGCACTTGCTAGATTTGTAGAAAAAATACAGTACCTTTAAATAAAACAACCGAAAAGGTTAATTTTTAGCGACATCATGCGTTTAGATTTTGCAAGCGTAGATAAAGTTGTTGGTAAAGTTTAACATATCGCATTTGCACGCAGCCTCCCGGCGCCTGGTATGTATGGGATCATTCTTCATACTTCCAAAGCGGGGTGATTTTGATGCCACGGAGAGCGAAACAGAGTTTTAAAGTTTCATGCAACCAGTAGAGTTGTCCTCGACGAAAACCAATCTGGCATATGTTATCCAGTTTGGCCTGTTTAAATGGTGCAACATGCTGGACCAACATTTGTTTTGGACAAATTGCGTTCGTTTTGGATACCGTCTGACAGTGGCGTAACCAGCTCAACATCCCTGGGGGGAATGGAAATTTCAAATTATTACCAATATTCACTTCTTTAGAAATTGATTGTCTATGAGTACAAAAAAAATTGCATCGCCACGACGGCAATACTGGATTAGCTGTACCATTGCCGTGTGGAATATTTATCAAATAATCCGTCCTCGGGATATACCATCACTTTGGGTAATATTTCTCTGAATTCCCTTCGCTCCTGGTCTATATCTGACGTTATATACTGAAAAGGTGTACTGTTAATGCCATGTCAAGTAAACTTGGAGTTTTCCCGTCTTTTTAATTTCGCGATGTCTCGCGTAATTTGCGCAAGTAATTTTTCGCTCTAATGTTCCCCCAGCAAGGCGTGGAACATTAGTTTGGAACTAGTGTGGAACATTGGAGAAAAGAATGTATGTTCAGTAAACAATGACGCATGGTGAGATACGACAATAAATATCATGTTAATGCACGTAGCACAAACATAACTTTTTGATTGGATACTGCAAATTTGAGGTATATTATTTTTTGCTCCTCCATGATGTTGGATTATATGGTATATGATGTTGGCCGGATCGAATTTGATTTTAGTCAAACTCTTCGCTAAAATTGCTGAATCAACAATGTACTTGCGTCTATTTAAACAGGCATTATGTATCAGGGGGCTTACAAGTATCATGTTTTCTTAATTTTTAAGAAGACATTACCGACCTGACTCTAACACATGTATAAATTATGCATGTTATGTAAGTGTATCTAAGTGCATATACGTGTGTATATGTGTGTACACATTAGTATATATGTAATTATAAAGTGATATAATGTAATATATTTTTTGTATATAATTGGCTCTGAAAAGCCTCTTTTGGGAGAGTGAAATAAAGATTGTATTGTACTGTATTGTAACCTGATAAACTGTTCTTCCTTTTCTTCTTATGCAAACAACAAACTGCAACAATATTCAAAAGTAGTCTAGTTAGTCATACATGCAGCATCAACATCATCCTATACATAGTATTACTGAAACAATGGAACGTGCCCTTTACAGTAATAGATATACTTTGAAACAAGGGAACAGTGGTGCAGCGTGGATGAAATGGAAAGCGATCATTAGTAACCCTAAGGTGTTTCGATTTGTGATTGCACAAAGTGAATAGTACTGAATATAAACAGCACCTACTGAGTGGGCTATCTTTTTATGCTCTGATATAAGTCTCAAATTCGGATTAGCCAGTTAATTAGCCGGAGTACGGGCAAGAATAGGGTGAGCGGGGCTAAAGAAAATCAAAGAAACGGCAAAACATGAGGATGGCATGCTAACCGCATAACTGTCCTATGTCTGTCATACTTCATGTAATCTTACTTGATCAGCCTGTACAACATCGTAAGAGTACATGCCAGGTGTTAATTGCCATCGATTGAAATCTCCTTTCCAACCACGACCAATGGAACCACATCCAATTCCTCCCAGAGGAACTCCTGATGATTAGACAATTGCGGTAAGAATATCGTACTTAAATCACGTAAAGCTTCCCAGATTTAATATATGAGTTTGGGAGAGTCGGAGAGACGAAACTATCCCAACACAAGACACCCCCTCCCCTAAGGCAAGTTTCTGTTACGGCCGCTTTGCACGCACAGGCGGAGCGCACAGTTTAAACATGTTCTGTTATTTGTTGATTGTCTGCTCTTGATTTCGCACACACGCGGAGAAAGTTAAAATCTTTCCTAGTGTGCACGCGAGACCAAACGTACAGACAGACAACGACAGCGCATGTTCAAAACTGTGCTCTCGTTTTGCGCGGGCGAAATTGTTGTAGTAGAAAATGGCCTTACAATAGTCGCTTGTAGCGTATTTCCGCTGGATTTGTTGACATTTTGAAATTCAGCTATTTTACAATGTAAAACTATCCAAAATACTCAAAGTAAGCGCCCGACGAACCGTGCTAACTTTAATTCAGGATTTCTTTTTGATGCACGTAAGCCAGGCTTGATTCGAGTTAGGCAGTCTTAAAGCGGTTTCAACTAATCCTGGTCAAACTTGGGTTGAATGCGTTGACACATTCAAGTTAACCCAGGTTCAAGATAGACTTGTGGAGCCCGAGTTAGTTTGTGTAGTGCAAATCAGAATTTAAATTTCTGTGAAAGCATAACATTGAAAGGTGTACTTTACTTGTATTGTTAGATAAGACGGCTCCACCATGAGCATGCATAGACTGGATTGCGTCTTCACAATTTGCTTTAAGTAACCACAATGGAATTCTCTTGACCGTGCTTCCGAATTCGTGAATATTTTGCTCAAAACAAAAAAGCCTAACCTGGTGTTTTTTTACTACTTCCAATTAATCATTGTTCCAACAACAATGCGGAATAAATGAACTTGGGTACTCTGTGGCATCAAGCAGCTGTTGTGTTCAATAACAGCATACAACCAAACTTAGTGATTCAGAATTGAATTCAATGAATATAACTGTGCAAAGATTGCTATCAGCGCATCTTGTTGCGTGACTTTTTCTTGTGTACATTTGTCAAAGTGATTATTGATCTACGTATACTTTTTAAAACATAATTAAGTGTGTTGCACAAATGCGTGAGGATATTGTTGCTTGTCTGGATATTATTCACTACAAAGAGCTGTAAAACCAACAAGAATATGAGTAATCCTTCGCGCAGGCTTGGCGAAGACAATCAGCTTATGTCAAAACAGTGGAATTAGCTCATAGTTGACGCATTCTACAATATCTGGCGGTGCATCTCAAATCATATCCAATTGTGGGTCGGCCAATGTAAAAGCCAGTTATTTTCGCCGGACTTACGCGTATGATATCACGGTGTGATTTTTACATTAGAACTACTGTATCTTGATTACAATTTGAAGAAAAGAACAATAACATAAATATCACGATGCATTTTTTACACGAACAAATATTAAGTATAAGCATCAGTTTGTGGATACACCACGTATATTTATTATTGCAAAGCTTTCGGTCCGGGTTAACGGACCGAATATACTTGGTGTATCCACAAACTTATGCTTGTATTGTTGTTTGCGCCATGCAAAATTATAAAAATCTTATTAAGTATTAAGTAGTTTTAAATTTGAGTTTTTTCGCTGTTTATCTCGTCTTTTCTCAGTTCGATGCAAAATAGTTAGTATTGAAGACAGTTCTAAGTAATATGCGCTACATCCCACTGAAATCATTTAAATTATCCTAGAAGTCTACCTCAAGGGACTGAAGCCCTCTTTACATGGAAGCTAGAGAGTTACTCCGCTGGACCGACATCCGGCAACTGTACATAATAAGCAGTATACTCAGCTGACTGCTTACATGCATGAAACAACCGAGTTACTCGCCTAGCCGAGATCCCTGCTTTTCAGTCGAGATCTCGGCGAGGCAAGTTACTCGATAGGTCCACACACTTTTCGACAGGAAACCCGGCTAGGCCAGGAGAAGTTGGGACAGTTACGCATGCATCTGCTTTTTCGCTGGACACATGAAATGCATTCATGTCCCTACAAAGCTTCTTGCGAATTTAGCAGTGTTGATTTGGATGCAGGCAAAACGTTGCAGTACAGAACTCTTCGCACCGCTATGGCAAAGATATTTAACAAATATCAGATTGCCCGTTTGTTCCAGTAAAGGTGGGCGCACGACCTGTTGGCGAGGTCACAGAGGACGAGAAAAAATAGTACAATGATAACTTGAAGAAGGAACTGCATCAAATCGCACTAGGTTACAACCACATTATCGAAAAATTGAAAATAACGCGTCAAGGATTTTCGAAAGCAGTAATTTCTGGTAGCCGTAGTGGTAGTGGAAACTGGAAAGATTGTTTATGGCCAGTATGACGATCTACGAGATAAGTGGGGTGGCTCAGCAAATACAAGGGCTCTATTAGCAGGAGTGGAGAGTTCTTTCGTGAATGATAAAGCTCTAAATTATTTTCATTTCAAGATGATTTACGAGAACGTCAATTTGGTGATGACTTGCCAGGTATTGTATTTTATATGGGGTAATAAAACTCTAACTATATGGGGTATTTTAACTACAAATAGCATAAAGTAATGGAAAATTGTTAACCACTGGTATGGATTTTTCATACGAGTGCGGGCGGACTTGCTCTTTCCCAAATTGGCGCTATTTTGATTGAATACATAGAAAAATACAAGACAACAAGAAAAAAAATTGTGAATTAATCAATTGTAAATGTAATTATAAGTGCGGTAAGTGTATTTTGCAATTGTTAGTCTAGTGTTTATGAATCATGGAGACCTCAGTGCTTTTGCTGTAGGGGTTAGCGTAGGGATAAATAAAGTTTTTACTCTCTAACTTACTTACTTACTTACAACTACACGATTTAATGAAACAAGCGCTTTTACCATAACAATCTTTAGTTGAGTCAAATCTCAACTTGTAAAAAACAATGGAGTGGTTTCATTTGTACTATGGCTTTTTATGCTATTTAGTCTTAAGCGAAATATAGAATGTTGCAGCGCAGAGAAACGCACAACATATTTTCGCAAGAATATATATAATTTACAGTTGTATCCATCTTCGCATAATTATGTTAACAATACTGAATTCAAAATACGCTTCATACGCTCCAAAATTTAATCAAGTTTTGCCAAAAAGTGAGAATGCTCTTTGCAAAAAAACATTGATGAACAGCTTTTGGTTAAAAGGTCAAAATTTTCAGTATACATGTTTATGGTAGTATACGGGTGTAGTTATTTCAAGCCACTTGTATAGCTAAAGTTTTACAGATACACTCTTGAAAAAAGTCTTGTCTTATAATTTTGAAGTTTCGAGCGAAACTGAAAGCACTTCATTCCCAAATTTACTCTCACATACGTTTTTTCTCGAGATATTCAGCAAACTATATTATTCTTGCACATAACATGTTTTAGTATAGCACACATAGTTTCCCGCTACATTTCATGAGATATACGCTTGAAAACAGAAACAATTTTGAGATTTATAGCAAACTCGAAAGTGTTTTGTGTAGAAATTTGTCTTGAGAAACAGTTTCCTCTAAAGTTCTGCAGACTTTATTTTTTATTTCTACAAGCCGACACGTATTTAACCCCAAATCGGCGTCGACGAAACGTCTTGCATTGTAATGATTTACTAAGATAAACAGTAAAGTTTCACTCACCGTATATTTGACGGCAAGGATTCATTTTATACGGGTCTATAAATGGCACGCGTCCTTCCTTTTTCTCTTTCGTTGCATATTTCATGAAACTAAAACAGCAAATTTGATAAGTTTATCGCCGTCGATATTTCGAGTAGAAAAATTATAAAAGTCGAACCTTACCGATAGCCAAGACCGACCAACTTCGGTATCTGCCTCCAACGCGGCAATTTGCTTGGTCGGGGTTTTTGTGGAAAAGTATGATCGAGTCTGACGCGCCATCCGTACTCCGGAAGAGTATCTTCGAGCCGTACATCACCACCATCAGCCATCATTTCTCGAGCGATTCTTAAGAATACCTATTTTGTTATTGTCTATCCATGCCTAGCAAACGCCGTTGTAAACAAAGATCGTGCATGTAAATTAATCATACACAAACTTTACATAATTCATTAGATAACGTATGCAAATCAACACATACGACAGAGGAAGTCAGGCCACAAAAAAAACATCCGGTTACAAAGCAGTACCGCCGCCGCATATACTGCAACAAATCAATACCGTGCATCAGAGGCTATAGTTGACAACTAGGTTGGCTAAACATGTCGCTTACCACGGAAAACGATGTTTAAACTTACGACAGAAAGACGCCAGAAACCACGAAATGGGAAAGAAAGTAGAAACACGCTTTCAAGAAAAGGGAACACGCTTTCAATTTCTTTTATAATATAATTCGAAGTTTCAGACCGTTTTCGATTTAAAGACACTTCTAAGTTGGTGGTCGTTTGATATTATTATTTAGTAGTAAAATTGTATATAGTGTATAGTAATTTTGGGATAGCTTGAATGACATTACTGTGCAGCCTTTTAGAATAACGTTGTTGAATGAGTTGACTTCTAATTCGGCCCAGTATTTTTCGAGAAACGAATGCTTGACGGGATAATACGTCAACTCATTCAATAGGGTTTTTATTGTATGACAAACTAAAACATGGATTTTCTAGCTTATTTAAAAATTTTATTTTACGCTCTAAATCAGAAAAACACACGCGCACCCCCCTAAAAATATGAAAACTGGTTACGAATTCGCACGGTTTAAAAAAGTGTAATATGGCTTTTTAGCGTACAATGCAGTCTCAGATTTTGCGTGTTCTCGTAACCTTATTTGGTAAAATTCGTCATTGTCATATAATAAAATACAGTACACGTTATATTCAAATTCAAATTTAAAGTATATAAGTATTAGCTTTGCTTTCGTTTGTCGCTGGCCATCGGCGAGGATAGCTTTGCCATGTCGCCGACGCATGAAAACATCTTGAAATGTCTCCAGCGACCATCGGCGATTACCGCCGATGCAATCATAAAAAAGTAATAGTAGCTATTAGCCTTGCAATCTCGCTGTTGAATTACCATAATCGGCGACAAAAGAGAACTGGGCATCGCCGACCATCGGCCACTTAATCGCCAGTTATCGCTGATGATTGGTAACCTTATGAGAGCCGGGTGTACTGCAAACTAGCCTCCTATCTAATCTCAACTTAAGCTCAAGCCCAGCCCCCAAGCTTTTACCCCAATTTAAGCTCAACTGAAATGAATGTGGAGGATCCTAGCTACAAATATGGGATCAAAAAAGCGCAAGTGTCGTTATGTCAAGAAGATCGAATGCTTCATAATAACACACATGAAATCTGACTCCCTATATGCTTGCGATTCAATCGTGGTTCAATGCTTGGCGCTTTTCTTATTGGAAATTTCCAACACGTCATGCATACGTGATAACAAAAACATGCCGGAATATTGTCGTGTTTATGTTTGTCTGACGGGTGGAGCGAAAATATATTAATCCCTGTCTTCGACTCAATGTAATTAAAAAACTCAAAAGGCCATCAAATTTAAATAGAATTCATTGCAAGGAGTTAAGTCTAATATTAATATTGATCGATGCCTTAACCGTTTCTATTTCAATATTAGCTGAGATATAGCCGTTTAAGCTCAAGGTAGTCTGTTTGGAACAAGCAAAAAATGATCCAATATTGTCTATTAATTTCCGTTATAATAGTGAAATGGTGAGAACACGCGACAGTAATAACAAAGATTAGCTGTCAAAGACACAAAGGAACCAGCGACAACCGCCAAACTCCGCAGTTTTTTGGCCTGATAAGGTACGTACAGTAGCCGCTGGATACCTCAATTTTTCGCCATGTCTGAACCCTCGCGACAACTTAAAAAAAAGGATGTCCCCTTCGTCTTTGAAGCCGAACAACCAGCACCCTTCCAAGCACTGAAGGACAGTCTTGCCGGAGCAACTACTCTCGCATACTTTGACAAGCACGCATGTGCAAAATTCATTGCCGACGCTAACCCAATGGGCTTGAAAGCAGTCCTCACTCAAGTCCCAAATGGAGACCATGGACCATTTGGTACGCCAGCCGCAGCCTTACTGCTTGTAAGCGACGTTACTCCCAGGTGGAGCACGAAGCCTTAATTGGTATTAGTTTGTGCGTACGAGAAATTTCACCCAGACATCTATGGCATGAAATATGAGCTATTGACTGACCACAAAGCTTTTGAAGCCATCTATAACTCTCGATCTCATCCCTCTATATGTGTGGAACGATGTACCTTGCGACTCCAACCCTATGACTTCAAAGTTGTATAGAGCTAAATCAATTAAGGTTGTCCTCTGAAGGTCAAAACTGAAAACTCTAAAACTTCGACCTTTATGACCGGAAAGCGTCATGGGGGATTTTATTTGCGTTTTTTTGCATTGTTAATGGTTAAAATGTCAAATTTCCGTCAGGCAGTTCACTTTAACTAATGTTAATGCCATGGTCTTGGCATTCTACGATCTTGTTTTGATCTGCCTGACAAATATTTGACAGTTTAACCATGCAAAAAAACGCACATAAAATCCCCCATGATGCTTTCCGGTCATAAAGGTCCAAGTTTTAGAGTTTTAAGTTTGGACCTTCAGAGGATAACCTGTATATCCCTGGACAGCAGTACATTTCGAATTTTCTAGCTCGCCTCCTCCACTCAGAATTCCAGCCAGCTCATTACCACGGTGCTGATGAATATGTTCAGTTTGTCACACACGCATCCGTCACGGCTGATTGCAACGAGCACCAGGAAGACAGAAAAAGCCACTGACAGCACAGGATGACCAATTGACGGAGGTGAAACAAGCTATCTAAGCGCCCGTTTTGCAAGGTGCGAGTCCCACATCCAAGTCGCAGGGGGAACTTTGCATGAGTGGTCATATGTATGCTTGCGAGAACCAGAAATGTGGTCCCACACACGCTCTGTCCACAAGCTTTTGCCTTAACGCATGAGGGTCAACTGGGTATATAGTCAGTAAAAAACAAACTTTGTGAAGCAAAGTCTACTTGCCCAGTATAGACAAATCTGGGGCGAAACACTGTAAGTCTTGTCACGCTTGCCAGCTGGTGGCACCACCCAACCGTCCAGGGTCAGTCAATTAAGCCACAACCACTCCCTGATGTGCCATGGCAACACTTAGCAGCTGACCTGACGGTACCCTTTCCACCCGGCCACACCATCCTCGTCGTCGTGGACTACCGCAACCGTTTCTATGAGTATCGTACAACTTGCAGCTACTGATGAAGTCATTGATGCCATGGAAAAAATGTTCAGCCGTTATGGTTTGCCACTAACAATGAGAAAGCGCCATGAAATATAATTAAAATGAGTGAACTTAATGGGTGAACGTCGCAAAAACAATTATGAAAGCTGGTTTTTACAAATAAATATCGTCCGTTCCCAGGCGGCTTTACCATCAATATACACATATTTGTACCTGGCAGTTTCTGCCTGAAATCTTGCATTAATCAATTCTTGAAAGGATCTAAATACTTCACATAAGCGAAATGATGTGTAAATCTTTAAACAAACATTTTCTCGTTAAAAAACATGTCCAAAACTGGTCGGAAAACACTATAAGTTATCCACCAAAACGACATATACTTTTTTAAAAATCCAGTGGGCACTGCGGTAGCTTAGAAATGAGCCTTCTACAGCGGTGATTCCCATTGCAATAGCGGACGTGGAAATGGCAACAGGCGTAATATTTTGTCAAAAATAACCTCGTTTTTGGCTTCACTTTTTGAATGACGAAAGACTGGAGCACGCTTTCCAGGTATTATTTTGCTCAGAACTTTTAACTTGCTTAAAGCTATTTGCAATATTACAATAGAACTTTCAAAACTTATCAAGAATCTTTTTATTATACCAAGTGTCAAAGAGAAAACAAATAGGTAAGAACGCAGATGCAGTTTAAAGTATTTTAACATTATCGAAAACGTCAAATTGAAAAATTTATCAATTCTGTCTCATCCTAATAAATTTGTTTAGAACTATCAGGTGATAGATAAAGTCCTTGTTCGCAAAGCTGCGAGGGTATAGACGACTTACTTTTCTCATCCTGGAGCTAGAATTTGGATCCCCCGCAACACGAATTCTGGTTCCAAATTTCGAGGGTAAATCTGCTAAGTCTGATCAGATTGTACATGGGTATACATCCGTCGTAAAAGGGTATCTTAAAACTTCTTGAGTTACGATTTCATGTGTCTAAATTCAGTTTTGCACTGCGTCCAGTGACAGTGTATGCCTTTTTAAAATTAATATAGCTAGTTTTTCGATAAATATATTGGCGTTTTTGTGCGTGTCATTTGGCGATCTATCTGAGATCAATCTCAGACCAACTTTTTAATTAAGCGAGCTGACTGAGATCGATCTCAAATTTTTAACGACTGTTCACACTTAGCACGCATCACCTTAGATCGATCTCAGATCGATCAAAACGACTGGTGTGAACAGAGCCTATGAGCCTGTTTCACCAGTGTGAAAGAATGCAGTTTCGACAAGCTACGACTTCCGAGACGACTGTTCGGTCATTCCTACAATACCGCAGTGTTACGAGGAAAGAAACTTAGAAAGCTAAAAAGTTGGGTTTTTTGTTTCGTTTAAAAGTAACATTGTGGAATCGCTGACTCAGCACACATAGCCTGTCAAAAATCGACTATATTTTTTCATCGTCACTTTTTCGATTCAAAAGTCAACTTGAACTCTATATGTCACAGCCACAGCTTGCTGTACTATATATTGTGATCATTTTGGGAAGACACATCCAAGTTTGCGACCGTTCCCCAAAGATTCAAAGAACAAAAGGAGTTTCGCCGTCTTGGATGAGATTTGATTTGCAAAGAAGGAAAATCCCTTGGTAAAATTCATCCCACTATGTACTGACAACTTGAAATGTGAACTATCATTAAGACTGCCGAAAATTTAATATTGTTCAGGAACTACATGTAGTATGCAATGTAATTAATCTAATAATAGTTTTCAATTTAACTTGACAGGTTTTCATACAGTGGCCGACCATGTTTCGGAGACTCTTTTGGAAGCTAGCACGTTTAGATCATTAAAGAAGAAAGTCATTTCCTGCAGACAAAAGCGTTCCAAAATGAGCCACTGTATCAAAACAATTTTTAAACAACAGGGACCGGTAGTTCGAAGCTCGTTTAGCTTAAACGGTGGAAAAGTTTAGAATTCAGAAACACACTCACTCATGTTCTAAGACTATCATTTCAAATCTCATTCAATAAAAGCATGGGTAGCTACATAGTTATTGATTTTGCTTTAAAAATTCTCCATTTCGTTGTTAAAAGAATACATAAATGTGATTTCTAATTTGAACTTATACACCGCTAAACGAGCTTCGAACAACCGGCCCCGGAAGTACCAGCAAAGCGTTCGAGCACAACTTGTTAAATATACACAAAAGTCAAAGAAGGTTAGGTTACTTTGGTACGTCTAAAGGATGAGGTACGAGTGGTTATAAATTGTCCTTTGGTGAGATTACTAATCGTACATTATCTTTCATGCATAATATTTTTTGTAATATGGTGATTTACTATTTCAAAGACTTCAAGATTTCTAGGCAGCCATGATATTCTATAGTTGGAATAATCTGCATCAGTTGCATGTATAAAGCTGGGTGTTGCTTCTATATCTGGGTGGAATGCAGCGACGTTTTCCACAACAATCTCGAGACCAGGTCTCCACCGTTTTTGAACCTTGTCTTTCTGTACGCTTGCAAAACCAACTTTTAGGGCTGCACTGCAGAAAATAAGAGGGAATTACCAATGAATACCTGAAAACTTCAATCTTATGGTTCAAATATACAGTATTCTCAGGCTAGTAGTGCTCGGGCTGTGAAGCCCCAGTAGATAATAACGTAATATGGTTTAAACTGAAACTGAGTGCTGCAGTGCTGGACTAATCCTTATGACAAAGTTCACGTTCAAATCCCGGAGTGTTTCCTAGCTCTATCGCTGAGGAATCTTTTCTTGATCTAGAAACTTTTGTCTTTATAATGAAACATTTAGTGAAAAGTGCCCTCTATAACAAGATAGGAAATGCTGTTTCGTATAGACTCGAGCAGTTTCTCGACAGAACGAATTTATACCCAAAAAACATAAATGAGAATTGAAGCTCATAAAAATTAACTCTGCCTGTGCGGTCGGGAAAATTTGAGCGCCACCCCCATGCAGGTGGTAAAATCCCGAGGTATCTGGTACGTAAAGTAATCGAATTTCAATAGAGACGCAAAGATAGCGAGGCTGAAGTCCACGGCGTCGGTTTTGAAAATAAAATGTTTCTGTGGAAAAACACAATGAATTTGTAGTGTTTAGTCTCAGAGTATTCCCAACGCAGTCTTCATTTTAGATATTGCATCATTTTAAGCATTTTCATGGGCTTTAAGATGACGAAATAGAAATGTTCTCATCAATTCAATTTCACAACGGTCAGACTTGATTCAACAAGACAAAAAGTTCATGAACCACCTTTCACTAACAGTATGGCATTCAGTGTAGCGAACTTCTACTACGTTATTTCAATTGCTTAATCATAAATCGCGCTTTATCTTGCGCTACTGCCAAGCGCCACATCTTAAATCCTGCACACATGTGGGAATGTAGCTCGGCAAAATGCTACGAATACCGCTCTGTTCAGCTGCTCATATTCAAAGCAAATACTGGGAAAAATTCTCAGCAAGAAAACTGGCACTGGAGGAAGGGAATGGAGGAGGACATGCTTGCGCCAACAGCCTTGAGTAGAACTTTGTTAAGCTGATAGCCTTAAAGTGTATCGGGCTTAAGGTTCTTAGTGGTGCGAAGATTTCAGAACTGGACGCGTTCATCAAGACAGTGAATTTGAAATATATCTTGTTTTTTTACGTTGTTGGGTACATGAATTAACAACAAGGCAAAACAACTGTAACAGCAATATTATTGTATTATACTGCACCAGATCTCATTAATTGCGTGACTCTAAAAACCTGTGAGTAATTTTAAACACCTTTTGTCGCCATCTTGCCGCGTTTTCTTTAAAAGAAAAAGCTGCTGTCCATAGAAGGCAGGCTTGTCCGACGTAAAGATAAGCCAAGGTACTACATTATCACTTTAAAACTGATAATGGCATGGCAAAGACAGATAGCAATGGAGAAAAGCAGATACAAATGCTAGTTTGTTTGCGATGGTTATCTCTATAACGCTAATATAATTTTCGACAGCAATTTACCTAACAATTAAATATTGCTTTTGCTTAGCCGCAGTTACGGCAATTGTTAGAGCTAAAGACCGTTGAGTTCGAAGTTAAGTTACCTGCTTTATTGTTATTCCTCGATATCCACCAGTGAAACCAGCCATTACAGTAGAGCTAGCTGCCAAAACCAACCACAGAATTAAAACAAAACGTGCCATATTTTCTTATACACTCTGAAATGAAGATGTTTTATTTGAAACAAGCACAAATAAGTCGTAGACATCTATAAACTCTTGTATGTTTGTCTACATGGGCGTAGCGTAGGGTTTACTTTTGGGGGGAATGGTTGCATAGCGCAAATAAGCCATTAACATGCATAAAGAAACTTATCTTAGAAAGGGCATGTGGGTAGCTATTCTCCAGGAGATTTTTGGAATTCAACCCCGTAAAACACGATTTCCTGCATTCGTTTCGTCCATATATCATAAACAACCATGCCAAACTTCACGCCTTAACTCTTCTTATTTCAATAACGTACACCCGTCGTAACAAAAACCTCTTTTCATAGTGCAGAAATATACTAAAATATTGCCTGTGCAATACTGTAGTTCGAAACGTATCCATCCTTTAATTAATTGTTTTAACTTTCTTCATAATTGTAAATGGAAGACCTGTTGCACTTCTAATAAGACCCGTTCACATAATTGTAAATGGAAGACCCGTTGAAGACCCGTTTGCACTTCTCCTTTTGTGGTATTTTCTTTTCTTTCTTTAGTTTGTGTTAAAAATAATCCAAATAAAATTATTATATACATATTAAATAATATTGAACATACCAGTTTTCTTGGTCACTTAAAACAAATAAGACAATAAAAATACACAAGGTTGTGCTAAAATATTTCAAACGACGCACGCCTTTTATACAAATGTTCCCCTGATGGTATTACTTATTATGCAATTATTAGCGGTCGACTATTGTGATCGATGTGATAGTCACGCGATGTCGCTAATAATGATAAGGTGTGTCATTACAGAGGCCTGATTACAAACCCAATATTAGGGTTGCTTAATTTCTTGTATATTATCATACGTACGGCAATTTCAGGTTTAGTCTTGAATGTTTCAACAAAGATGTTAATGATTTTGTGAGTTAAACATGATTATGCTGTCCTTCATTTCGCGACATCATGCGCCGGAGGTTTCTGCGCTTATTAGAGAGCTTCTAAGCTTAAAAGCTTCGCGTTCAACGGCAAACGTCAGACGCCAGGCGACAAAAAAATTGCCGATACAAAGACATAAGGCGAAGATAATTAGTTGTGCTAGCACAGGATGTTAACATAAAACTGTTTGACATAATATGAAAAATCCAAAAAGAAGAGAGGCGAACAAAGTCTGCCAAGAAAAACGGCTCTGCCGTTTGCCGTAGCTTTTGAACGCGAAGCTTAAACTCCCCATTAGTGTATTTGAAACGACAACAGTCAACACACGTGAGCAACGACCTTACTGCTGCAGCCCTGTTTGTATACTATGGGTAAATAAGTTAGTACATTTCCTCAATTGCCATAGTGTTATCTTATGCGAAATACACTCAAACAAATTTTGTAAATGCAGTTTATTTTATCAGGGAGGCCTTAATCATGCATGTAAATGCTCTGCAGCTTTTCTATCATGCTGTAGGCACGATATTGTAAAAACTGTGTGCATATTATGTTATGTAATCGATAAAAATTGCATATATTAGCTTTGATACTTGACAAATATTCAGTTCGGTAAGTAGAGAAAAGTAATTGCACTTGCTGTACAATACTCAAAACGTTTACATCGTCTGTATAAAATTAATGTCCACACATGAAATGTCTGCAATATACCTTTCACAATGTTCATTTTTCATTGGCATATGTTTTACTCTAAATGGTATCTCAAAATGAACTCTCTCTCATTCAACTTAGCTACTTTGTTGCGCATTTGAAGGCTTTTTAGGAAAGAGTCGTTTTAAAGAGCTGATGCACTGCAATGCTTGTGTAAAAAGGTAGGCCTTCTCAGATTATAACTGCTGAAAAGTATGATTATTTTAATATGAAATGCATGGAAAACAAAATTGTTGCCATATACAGGGGGTATAAAAAAGGATGACTAAGCAACAGATGCGTAAACATGCACACCTTAGTAGAAATTTATTGTGCAGTCTTTGCTGTAAGACAACATTTTAAATTCCAAGAAACGAGTAAGCTTGCGCATACAATATTTTGTAATGTATGCAAGTACCTGTCAATAGTTGGCGCGACCGTACACTTAGCACGACCCAGGCATTGAAATCATAAGAATAAGACAATTTCTAAATGTCTATTTTTACGCGCCCTGTATAGTTTAACTGCGGTTATATCTCTAGCTTTTCACACTTTTTCGCAGCAGATGGTGTAAAGACAACATAATTATCTTAAGTGCTTAATTGGACATTTGTAAAATAACTTCTATTGTTATTAAGGCTGTCGCAGACCAGCAAGTTTTCCATCACTAGACAAAGCATTCAAGTCAACGCCAAAAGGTCAGGAGGAAAATATTATTATAAACCGCTGAAAACCAACATGCAAGCTTTTGAAAAGTGCCGAGCGAATTTTTTTATTTGACTTGACATCAGCTAGGTTTTCAATTTGTCAGTGTTGTCTTTGACAAAGTGCACTGGGTGCAAAGCTGGGCTGTCAGGCTTACAACGAATATGTAACTTTTCAAACCGATCAAAAAAGTGCAACTTTTTAAAAAATTTTAACGTTGTTGATACTTTTTATGACAGCACGTGGTATAATCGTAACAATTCGTTTAGTGCATGTCTTCCATAATTATGCATGTAGTACCATGCCTTGTGTCATTTCACAAATTTCAGCAATAACCGTTTTCCCGCGAAATATTTTTCATAATTTGTTTTCATAAGTACTGTTTTTAATCCCTGACTTCAGTACAAGCTACATGCATGCTAGGAAATTTTTTTGATGATCTGTAAAAAGAAATCATCAGATAAGAAGACTTTAAAGAATTTAACTTTCATGCCTCCTTATCTTAATTTTCCTGGAAGAAGAAATTTGCAATTTTTGCCAATGTTTAGTAGCAAGCCAGCATTTCTTCACTTCTAGAGAAAATAAAAAAGGAGCAAATGGAAAAAGACTTAAAGAAAAAGCTATAGTGTTCTTTTTGTTCACTTTCTCAAAATTCTCTCATGATTTTCAGCGATTTTTTTTACGAGCAGCTAAGTACCGACAATAGTAACATGCCGCAAAAGGACTCTATGGCCGTTCTTCTACGGCATAGCCAAGAGAAGCCACCAGACGTTTTTGACAACATCGCACATGAAGTATTCACAACATATCGAACACAAATTAAACACGAAAACTTTAAAACTTTCATATCAAAATTTATGTCAAAATATGAGGTATACGAATAATTTTAAGGAGAACTTATGCAACTTATGCCTCAAAAGTAAAGCCACACGTTTTGTGCATTTCTTTTTTCTGTGATTACTTTGTTTACATGCTGTGAACGTAATGTTATAAGAATGAAGGAGATCAAGAACAAATGATTATGCTAAACTTATTTAAGGTGGCAAAGCCGTCGAAAGATGGCTTTAGGGTCCCATGTAAAATGAGTACATTTCACAAAAGCTTTTCAAGTGAATGCAACTGAATTAGTATCAACTGGTGTCAACATTTTGGACAATGCGATAAAAAATATGAATTTTCCGGCTTGACGTTTCTCGATCGCAATTGTTTAAATTTGCTTATTGTCGATTATATCCTGTTTATTTTTTGTGAACTTTAACTTTTGCCAATAACTTTGGTATCTATTCCTAACATCAAAATATTGCAAAAAACTTTAACCTTTTTCCATAAAAATTAAAGATATTTAAAACTACCGTGTCACGTATACGCATGGGCATGACTTAAAAAACCGTCTAAGCATAGAACTCCACCAGGAATTAAATTGAATTTCAAAACTGTTTCGTTTTCTGGGAATTATTACCCTCGCCGCTTGCTCTGCTCGCTTGCTTGGGGAACAAGTAAATGCACGAAATAAAAACATCGATGGACTGGGGGCCCACAAAACACAGTTCCCGAGCTTCTTTTAAGCAACGATTTTCTTATTATACCAAGTATCAAACGGAAAACAAATAGGTAAGAACGCAGATATACAGTATGAAGTATTTTAATATTATAATCAAAACGTCAAATTGAGTCTTAACGGGAGAAAGTTCGAAAAACAAAATCCTCTGATTGAAGAATTAAGCGCTAGTGATGCACACGAATTATACTCACACTTGGCAATCAAAACGTTTAAACGTAATTCTTCGAAGATAAAACTATTAAAGTCTTTGGATTAAAAATTTAAGTTGACCATACTTAATACATGAAAGCAAAGGACACATTTCCAACCGAGATCGATCAAAGGTTGGACGTTCATGTGATAGGGCACGTGCTTTATTGGCGTTGTCCTGTTCATAGCGTATGACCTCGCGCTTTCGAGAAAGAGACAGCTCCATTTCTTTACGCTCGCATACCCGATGCGCTCTCAAACATTGAATTGCTCAGAAAAGAGAGCTTTGACAAATGGATGTAATGAACGTAGTTGTGGAATTTTCTAAGTTATCCTTCGCAAGATCAGCGCAAAATACACCGGCTAAAAGGCCCGCTCCTGCGATCCGATTTCACCTTACAAGCACTTGGCTTTAGACTCTATGATATGACTTAGGTAAGATTTTTGAAGAAACTAGAAATGGGTTGAACCGATCGGCCATGCAGCTCCATGCTCAGAGCGTTCACCACCAAACTGATGGTCGCAGCTTCGTATCTTGCCATTACCAGTTTTTCACGTGTCTTACTGGGGATAGCTTGGAGAAACTACAACTATGTATTGCTTTTACTTGATTATACAGTTCTTCTAAGCACTTCCCGCTAGATTAACAAAATTACTACCGTACTTGCCTTTTAGTCGTTGTTCAAGTGTCCTTTCAAGACCTATATTAGACCAATTTTTCACGTGATGACTTGCAGAATTAGAGCTGGAACAAGTGTCCTTGTGCGTGCACACAGCAAAC
Organism: Phenganax marumi; assembly: GCA_025400095.1. NCBI lineage: Eukaryota > Metazoa > Cnidaria > Anthozoa > Malacalcyonacea > Clavulariidae > Phenganax > Phenganax marumi. The sequence continues at coordinate 16,463 of JAODVM010092205.1, read as the reverse complement.
GGAGTTGATTAAATACTCAAAATATTTCCACATTTACATGGATAATTGCAAAAAATTAATATATGAACTAATATTGGATATCAACCCATGCGAAATAATTAATGTATGCCAGCCAAGAATAAACAGTCAAACAAGTTGTTTATACTTCGAATGAGATATAGCTTTTTCATTTTATCGTGCACACGACATGACATAATCTCATTATGATGCAACGCTTGTAATGCGTTTTCAAAATAAAAGATCTGGGAACGGTTGTACGAAGCCCGTTTAGCTTAAACAATGGATAAGCTCAAATATAGAAGTATATGTATGCACTCTTTGTACAGCCAAACTAACAGTTTTATAGCTAAATGAAATTGTTATATGTATATATCTAACCGTTCATCACATAAGACTGGAATCAATATATTTACAAGGTGCGAGGAAGCGTCTTTAAATTCTGGCTTATCCACCGTTTAAGCTACACGGGCTTCGTACAACTGGCTACTTAAAAGCCCCGTACAGAGCGAAAATTTTTCCTCGACAAACTTCTTGACCCTTTGACATCCTTATATGGACGATAGACAAGTTTCCCTTTGATTACTGGGTACATAGAAATGTTTAATAGGCAAGATTCCTTACTAAATGCTGGCACAGCTGGCTTTTAATTCTGGAGATTCGAAAGGAAAAACTTGCACGCAATTTTTATTGCACACGAGTAAAAGAAGTTATCAATCAAAACTCTCCAAACAATATTGCAATAGTTTGCACACGGTTGGAAACATGGCTTTATTTTCTACTGACTTACTGCTTGACCAATGTTCGCCTTAGCCCCTTAAAGAAAAGTGAACAAAAAGCGTTTGACTATAGCGTACTGTGCTATACTTTAGCTTGATTGAAATACCTGAAAAAAGAATAAACATAATGAAACAAAATTAAAGAACCAGAATTTGTTCAGCAGTTCTCGCGGGGCTAGTCTTGTCGTCCCTAGTGAAAGCGTCTGGAAATAGGCAGAATAACAATAATTTAATCTTTTAAAAGTAAAAAAAGACCAAAAAATGAATTTCGCATGCAGCCTTATAGAACTCGTTTATTTCGCCATCTGTTCTTCTTGCTCTATCACGTGAATCCGTAACGGATATTACAAGAGCTTTACGACAGTATAGCTACAATCTATTAACAAGACATTTATGAAATTGTACAGGCATGGAAAGAAATCTTTTTTGAAAACAATAAGATCTAGAATCCTCGGTGAACGAACTACATAAACAATAATTTGTTAAATGGCAACAGAACCCAGTATCAGTTGATTTGGGCTGTCTTAAACAACTTATATCAGTTTTTGCGAAAGTATCATTTCGAAATGTGGGGAATAATTATGTTTTATTTTTTTGGTTCCTTCCTGTTGTTCTACAAACACTTTTCAAAAATTAAATTAAATGTAAACTGTAATTATTTACCTGAAAATGGGCCTTTTTTTAATTAGAAATGCCTTATTTACTAGTGAAATTGAAACAGTAAACAGCACTGATATTGGTAATATGTGCGTGCTGCTAACATGCATGCATTGCGCAACTAATCAATACCAGTGCGTGGGCATTCGGTGCGTGAACGTGGATGCAAAAATATTCTAGGATACTGAATGTGGGATGAAAAATATACAAGACGGTACAAGCAGTGTGAAGGCCCGTTTACACGGGCGATTTTTGCTGCGATTTTTCTCCTCTTAGCGTATGTGATCGAGTAGGTTGACTTGCGAGGGCATTAGCAAAATTGTTGGACCAAGTACATTCGCCATTTATCCACTCTATCACATCGCTCAAAACGAGAAAAATCGCATCAAAAATCGCCTGTGTAAACGGGCCTTGACAAAGTAAGTATTCAGCAAAATTTTTCCTGTTGGAGTTTCCTTAAAATCTCACTTGTTCTGAAAAGTTAAATCATTTAGTAAAACTTTGGTAATTTAGAATTTCAATTTTTCAAGCTATGTTTGTAAACAGTTTGCAAAATCTAATAATCAAGTAACTTGGATAACTCAGACGACAAAATTTGTGTGATCAGCTTGCAGTTTTAGGAGAAACTTGCCGAAGTGATGACGTCATTTTTACACGCGGCGAGAATTCTCGAAAATGATATTGCATGTAATTTGTCTAATTTTTAATCAAACTAAGGGGGTGCTAACTTATTGAAATTCCTCAGGATTCAATTGACATTGAAAATATAGCTTTATCACGGCTACCGGAAAAATTTGATCGCCCTGAGGAATAGTCCAGTTGACAATGTGCGATTATATTCCTGACCGCACGAGCAGAGCTGCATTGTAAATTTTCTCTCAATCAACTGCCATGGAATATTATTCGTTAAAGATTTTCTAGAAAATTATCAATTTCTTTCGTGAAGCAGCGTAAGTTACGATAGTTAGTTTGTAGAAATGTATTCCTCCGACACCTCCTGACATAAATGTTTACTCGTTAACAGAAGACCACTGACCTAGAAAGAGATATCTATCTATAGCTGATTCACAGTTATAATTGGCTTGAAGAGCTACAGTTTGTATTAGGTTGTTGTCTTGAGGGTTAATTTAACTACTATAAAAGTTGGTACTGTACATGTGTTTTTTTTAATCTGTCATCTATTCTTTGAGTTACTCTACTCAAACGGAGCGAGAACACTACTCGCAGTTAGGAAGCAGGATAGACCGATAACTAATGTACGTAGACATTTTGGACATGCAGAAAAATTTTGTCGCCCGTGAGAAAGGCCAATGGCAAATGATCGCAATATGTTAAAACTCCTCTCCGCTCTCTTTTCACAACTCAACATTAATATGAGTACACGTATTGAAAAATTCCAGCTATAAATACAATGCAGAAGATATAGCCCTGCGTTTTCAAATTTTGTCTACTTTGTACACTTAAAAAATAACCGCGTTTGGCTCAAAAGAATTTTTCTTCACGCGCAATAGAAATATATAAGAATTTTGCAAACTTCGCGGGACAATATTTTTTGCATTTTACGACAATTAGCAACAGAACTATGCAATTTTTACTCAACCTAAAATGCTATTTATCCTAAAGTGCTATTTTAAGCTTCTGCTCAAGGTCAAGATTTGGTCGATAGGTGGATTTCCCCTTTGATCATGCATCAACATTGTAAGAGGGGAAAACGGGTAGTTTGGTTTCTCATTAAAAGTCTACAAAATTAATTTCCATGATCATTTTCGAGAAACCGCATGTGATTTTAGCTGCAAAGAAAGTTTTCTCAGTTGCTACTTTGAGAGCTTAAATTTGTCGCCGGGGTCTTTTTCGACTTCGTTTACACGGTGTATACGCGCTGCGCGAGGGCCCCGACGACGAGCAGGATCTTTAGAATGTTGAATGCAACATCAGTTGGTGCTGAGGTGTAGGTGTTCCAAACACACTCAGACCAAGACGAACTTGATATTACAATATAGTTATAGACATACTTGAGTAGGCATTTACATATGACACGATGAAGACTATTACAACTAAAAACAAACACGGACACTAAGGTACAGGTGAAGTTTATCAGCAAAGCATTATAACGTAGCTCAGGAATTAATACAAGCCATCAAATATAGAATTGCCCAGTTATACTCTATGTGTGCACTGACCCGAGATGGGTGAATATGTAGAATGTGTTATTATTTGGTATATCAGCGCAGTTTGGTACATCTCAGTGCAAATGAGTTTTATATTTTAGAAAGCTACTTCATGAAGGTTTTCGAAGAAATGGAGACATCGTGTTCTTACGTCATATGCGGAAACTTTTAGCAAAGAAATAGGCATTTAATAGGGCCGGAGTTTACGAGGAAACATTTTTTGATCAATTTGAAATTTCCTTTTGTTTTAGGGCAGTCGATTGAAGCAAATTGGGAACAGGACAAAAGAAATATCGATTCGATCGAAACATATCGTGCACTGGAAGCCTGCCTTAGCTTAGTTTCCGCTAAACGGAGTTCTTTGCGCGAAACGAACCGAAAAATAAGTCTTGCAGCTGGATAGGCTCACGAAAAAATTTGCCCCAAAAATGTTGAATTTTTGTATCTGCTTGTTTGAGCGGTGAGTTGTTTCACGAACCCTGCACTCAAACGGCTTCCGATTCGATTACGGAAGCCGGTTTTACACATAAATCTATATTCTTCTGCAGCATGGTGAAAATTATTTATATTTTTTGAATAAGAGCAGCGATTGGCAAACTTCTATCATAACCCCCTACAAAACATGAGGAACATTGATCACTAGCAAGCAAGGGTTTAAACCAATAAAACTACCAATTTAATCACCAATTTCCTTGTTGCTAAACACTAATTCGTGCTGAAAATGATTCTCGGAAAAATACCTTTTACGAGTTGTTTCAAGAGCAAATATAGTTACTATAAACAGCTTTCATTTTAATTCTAATATTCGCAAACGTTTTCCACAGTTAGGCTACGAATTTGCGTCATGTTGTTTAGAAACGCTATACCAAAACGATATCTTTGTCTCGGTCGACATATTTACTCTGAATTTGGGTTAGGCTTAATATAGCTGCCTCGATTTTCAGAAAACCTATCGCTTCGTGTCATTAGGCGCTATCTAACTGATAGTACATAGTGATTAAGATATGAATTAGTCGGGAAACGATTAGTTGCGAAAGTATTAGGTATATGAATGAGTTGGGAAACTACATATACATAGTTGGGAAACTATATTTTTATCATGGTAAACGGCTAATCAGACACTTGGCCAAAAAGGTTAACCGTAAACTACTATACAAGTTTAATTTATAAATATGTAAGAAAAACAACTAGCTATATACTATAGCTTGCATATTACATTTTAGTTCCAAGTTATTGTTTGATTATTCTTCTTAATTTTTATATTTCTCCCTCGTTTTTCTTCCCATCTTTTTTTCGGAGTAGCATGAAAAATAATTTTGGCGATAATCATTTGCATGAGGGTTTATTGTGCTATTTATTTTGTATCTGTCAATAGTGCCATGTAATTTGTTTGCGTCCCTGAGCAAAGTTCGATTAGAGGACTCCGCCATTACTTGCAATTTTTACGAAATAAGATAAGAGTAATGAAGGAGCTTGTATAAGGAGCATGTATAAGGAGCTTGAGCGATGATAAATCAAATAAGGTTGTCCACAAAACTCACTTTTAAAAGAATGTTTTTTCACTCAGTGAGTTCACGTCGCCTCAAGGCATGAAAGGGCATAGAATGAAGTTTGTTTGTTTGTTCGTTGAAAGATTGCACATAGTGCAGCTACAGAACTGAAGCTGTATTTAAGCCTTTGTACAAGAGAGACGGCGTGGAGAAGATGCAGGGGCAGTTTCTTTGTTTGACTAAAAACGGTTTTTTCGTCTGGGAGACGTCGCCGTTGAAGTTGCCGTCCTCGATCGTAAGGTTCCTAAAATCACAAAACTGCCATCGATTACTTCAGTATCGTCTTCGTTTGTGTACTAAAGTAGATCGTAAATATTATACGTTTGAAACATTCCGAGATTCTAAACTATATCCGCCCTCCATTGACATTTTTGTGGGGCACATGCACGGCTGCACCTTTGAACAGCCAACTACTCATCGCTTTTGTCGCTCCAACAAGCAGACGAGAGAATTGTTAAAATAGCACATAAAGGTTCTTAAAAGTACTTAATATCACATTACTCATCACCGGACATTACGAAGCCAGTCCAACGGTTTTTTAGAAGATTCAGGAGAGGCAACCGCAAACCAGCAATGTTCTAAATGAAAAAGCATTTACTATTTGGTGTTCTATAGCTCGGACTGATTCGAACAGCCAATATGCATCCACGTTCCACTTTTGCTATTCATGTTCACAATTATATCAAAGTTTGAAGATATGCCCGCACTCAAAAGAATGACTATAAATCGTGGTAATTCTATATCAAGCTATACTGCTCATCGTGACTCCTGAGGAAACCAGCTATGAGAACTTCCTTGCAAAGGGTTTAAATTTACGAAAAATACAATAACAATAATAAGCGCAGGCATCCAAGGAAACGAGCTCATTTTAATCGGTAAAAGAAAATCTGTAGAAATTGTCCTAATATAATAAGTCTAATGCCTGAGCGTGCTAAATGTACATATGCGTGAAATATTGACTGCTGCGTTCATACATTACAATTTCTCCGCTGTATGCACAAGGTTCCTTCGCTGGTGGGAATTTAAAATAATTCCTTCCGGCAAAAACTGCGCAATAAAATTCTATTAAATTATGCATGCTTGCGCACCCGCGCCTAAGCGTAGTGTCCAGGCATTCAAATTAGAACAATAGGCTAACTTCTGAGACCTGATTCTCATATATCGCTGATGTCAATAAGTATTTTTGCGTTTGACCATTGAAGAAAATAATTGAGTTTGAGCATCAGTGACCAAGAAAAAAGAACTTTGCAGCTACATACGAAAACCTGGCTTGGAGATCTTTTTCCTTACACCGTGGAAGAGATTTCTATCCATATTGCAGAGGTGCTGTTCCAAGTAAAGCGTGGTCACACAATAATGATCAGTAACAGAAGAGCCACTCAACGGTGCAACGCGTGCACGTTTTTCTGTGCAAAAATATGCTGTTTACTGGCAGAAGGCGGAGCAGTAAGCCCGTATATCATGTTATTGGTCAGAAAAAGTTATTGACTGTATGGCTAGGAAAATGGCAGACAACATGCATAATGCAAACTGCACCGGTACAAAAACTTCAGAGGTTCCGACGCAAGTGGCCCTTTTGTTACTGATATTTATTCTGTGGTGTGGTTCTCATACGCCGCCGATGATCGGCGACGTTCATTGTCTTGAATCACTGCTGAATCCTTTGTCTACGGTAAATAATTTTCTGCTTTAATGATCCAGAACTGAAGTCGCAAGACCATTGCTGACCATCGATGATAAATGATAACAAGGCTAAAACGAGAAAACCAGGCCTAATAGAGTTGTAATAGAGAAACATGCACTTTTATTTTGTTTTTCTTCTAATTATTAAGTTACGTCTACGTATACTAAATTTTTAGCAAATGAATTTTGTAATCATCAATGTCAGTAGATGATCTATTTATTTCACAAGAACATGCCTTTGCACATAATTATAATTGTTATTCACTGTGCATACAATGTCCGTTTTGATTGGCTGGCGATCCGCAAAATAATTCCTGGTACTTGTAGTTATGAAGACATATTTACAAACAATTCCTGCTATTCTGTAATTATTTTGTCATATCCACAAATAGTTTCTACGATAGTTGGCGTCACCAAACTGAAAATAAATTTAATAGTTCTAGAGCATGTTGTCAAAGTGCTGAATTTATTCGACATGTTTACTCCTATTTGTTTACTCTTTTAGCTGATTTATCCAGCATTTTTTTCTCTTACGGTTGGCTTGTCGTTTTTGGCTTCTTTGAAGTGACACTCACGTCTTTAACCACACCCAACTTAAATAATAACTTCCAAGCGTGTCTATCCCATGGTCTATCCTTCTCATGCATAGTCTATTCTAAAGGGTGCGAATCCTTCCGGTTGTCCAGCTTATCTCTGCTGAATATTCTAAGATTCTGAAAATTCTAAACTACTGATAAAATTCTAGAGCGATCCAGTCTGTCGTTCCTCAAACTGCTAATAAGAGACAAAAAATTTCGAAAAATTTCCATTTGTTCAGGAACATAATGAATTTTAGATTTTTGCTATGAACTTGAGGAAACGTATTCAGATTTGGTCTTTAAGCAACAAAAACTCTTACAACAGAATGAGCTGCATTAGAACAGTTCTTTTGGCTTCCAGTGCATGCTTTTCAAATCCACGACGTCGCATTCTTTTACGCTTAGCATAAAAATAAAAAAATTATTGGAAATCAAAACACATAATCCCTGGCATATAGTGTCTGGAAACCCATTACAACTGTTTTGAAATTTTATGCTCGTCGTTAGACATAAAACGCAAAGTGCTAAGCAGACGTTAAGCTGCACAAACTTAAATAGAAAGTGAATGAAAAACGAACTAAAACCTTTTCTTGAGTTTCCAGGCCATGTTTCCTGATGATTGTGATCGAGAGAGCCCATAGTCATTGCTGCAGTGTCCGCTCTCTTTCCCAGATATCGTTCCAACACATTGCCGACATTTTATATTCAGTTTAAAAGTTTCTAGCCTTGTTTACGTTTCAACAAATTGTCAGTACTGTATAACTAAAAATCAATCGGTTCCTTACGGTTAGTATGATTTTAAAACAGGTTCTTTTAAGCAAAACACCTAAAACATTTCTGGTGCCATTATGTTCAACAAGTCTAGTTATTTCTGATAGTATTTTCTGAACATGTACTTCCTGCCTTCTTCCTTTATTATCTGCCAAGTTTTTTTGTCACTTGTAGTTGGTGTTGTTGGTCCAAGAACCAACTTGAGTTGACGCCAAAACAAGGCATAAAACGTGTCATTGACTTCATGAGTAGTGATAGCAAACGTGATATAGCTCTGTATTAGATCATCTAGTCTGTCATCATATATCGCTTTGTGTATCCTGCTTTTCGATATTTGAAGTTTATGCCAAGGCACCTTCCCCACATATTTGTTGCCGTAGTGCTCCGCTGCACATATATCCCTCCTCATTGCTTGATAAATGCGGAATAGTATTTTCAGTTGAAGGCGGCCTTTGCCAGAATCACCGTCGCCGTGTTGTTCGGATAAACTTTCAAATCCAAATAGCCTCCACATAGAATCCTTGCATAAAATGCTCGACAATTGGTTGTTAGAACACATTTCAAACATTTGGTGAACAGGAGATTCTGCTGTTATGCAATTTCGCACGTGTCGTGGCCAATGAGCAGTTTCACATTCGACCGAGCAGTAAGTATTTACTTTGCAACGACTGCATGTTCGTAGATTTGCACGATCCACATCTTTCCAACAACGAAAACACGACATCGTTGGTGTAGCACGTTAGTTAAAAGTGTTCTTTTGACAACTAGAGGTTGGAACTTATATTGTTGTCGTCGCCAATATCCGGGAGACATTCGAGAAACGTCGTACTCTTTGTTTTGGAAACAAAAACGTGTCACCTTCTTTTATAAGTCCAGTTCTTTTATGATGCCGATGATTGACGATGCTCTTGAGTGTTTTGTGTTCGTCATCGAAGGAGAAAATTATTTGCGACAGACATGCAAAAAATTCTGCCCGTCAGTACCCGCCTCAATGTGGATAATATAATTTGTTGGTTTTCACGCTATGTCTTTGGCGGCAAGTTGGATGAATTGGAAAAATTTAAATTTAAAGCTGCCCAGAAGGGTAAAACTCTGTTTTTCATATCCCACGGGAAGTGACCGACCCTTTTTAAGTTTATTTCTTTTGAATTTAAGAATTTAACGTGTCGATGCCTTACAACTTTGATAGAGCTGCTTTGCCCATGGGTAAAAGATAAAGCGGGGTAATTTACGCCATTCAAACGTGCTTTTCAATGATTGTAGCGAAGAGATTTCGTTCTACATGTCATTTCTAATAATTAAAACTCATTAAAGCAATGACTTGTGAAATTCATGCATAAATTAGCTTCTGGTTTCTTTTGTGAAACTCTGGCAAACATACACGTTCTGGTGTTTCTAAAGATTGTTTTCCCGAACCATACAACGCGCGCGTGTTGCATTATAAAAAAATATAAAGATAAGTATGCCATTCAAGATATTCGACGCCGCCATCTTGCCAAGTGACACAGACCAGTATTCTTTTCAAACCACTGAAGCTATTCAATCATGAACGCCGTTTAAAAGAAATCGATTGTTTTAGCCATAGAATTTGCCCATTTTCAAAGCTGAGATTGTAGATTTTTGACAGTTGTATATTTTAAGCTAGCTAAAGATTGCTAGCTTTCTAAAAAAATTTTCTAGGCACGACCATAGCTCTCTCCATCGTTACCAGAACACTTGTAGATCTTTGTCCTAGCCACGTTGCTCAATATAGCTCCATGCATGCTTGTCGGTTTTGGTTGGATTCTTTTGTTAATAAAAAATTTGTCTTGACACTGGACAGAGCTGCACATACCGTGTAGCTGTTCCTCCGTGCATGGTGGTGGTATAAGAGTCTAATTTTGTATTAGCATGCAGTACTTTATTGCAGGATACTTGATGGACTACTGTTTTAAAATTTGAAGCTTATGCCAAAGTTCTTTTCCTACTTTGTCATTGTAACCATGTTCAGCTGCAAGTATGACTTTTTCGGTGCTCCACAGAGACTATAAATATAGTAGGCGCGTATATACTTTATAAAACTTTTGGCAATTTAAGTTCTATTTAACATACTATTAAGTGTATTTTGTAATTTTATTCCTCATAATTATGTAAACTCATAATAAATTGGCTATGTGATTAATAAATTATTACGGTCGAGAAAAAGTTGGTTGATTTGGTAAGAAAAAGTATATCAACAAATGCTTTCGATCGTGTAAATTCAATAGCTTATTTAAACAAGGTGCTGGTTGGAGGTCCTTTTTTTCAAAAAAGTAGCTGCTTTTCAGATTCAAACTTTCAAACTATGCAACTGATTGTGATTTGGCAGCTTCTGATCTACAATCATAGACAAAACTCACGCGGACATCATGATAAAAATTGAGTATTTCACATTTCTTGCGAGATAAATATTACCCAAAGACGAGAAAAAACTCGTGACCCCCGTTCCCCCATCACAATGTTGTATACATTATCACCGAAGGACATCCTCATGTGATCAACATTGTTTTAGGGGCAGGGGGATGACTATTTCCACGAATACCTAGAAGTTTATATTTACGATGCGTCTTTCATGTCAATGTCCCGAATGATTTTTCTAGGATTGTAGTTTTATGAACTTTGAAAAATCCACCCAATGGATAGCGCTATCCAACTTTCGAACAACCGCCCACTGATGCATGTGTAATGTCAGTTAGTTAAACAAGCTGAAGTCGCTCTTTTGCCAGCGTTACACTGACAAGTTCTCTACAAACGATAGACATTCACCATCACCTAGAATATTTTTATTGTTCCACGGAGATATATAACTTGTCAAGACGCTAGTTATAGCAAAACGATAGCCATAAAAACGGGTTACTGGCAGATGGCTAGGTCGAACAACTGCTATCGATGTAGTTTCCAAAATGTAAGACATATTATGTAATTCTGTAAATCAAATGACTTGCGCACGCATGCCCCGATTATGCTTTGTGTGCTTAGAGTCTAGCCTTCGATAGCATTATTCACCAGACAGTGAATTTTTTACGTTCATAAAACAGGACAAAAAATACTGAAACTTCCATTTTGGTCAACGATGAAAATATTATTATAGAGACTTTACTTCATAGATAGTGACTGTAATTTTTTGTTATAACGATTAAGGAGCATTTTACGAAGAATACAAAAAATCACTACCCAATGAAAAGCGCTATCCACCTCTCGAACAACAGGCCCCAGGGTTTAAATTATAGTTTTTACATGACAAATATTTCTGAAGCAGCTGCGTCCAGTACCTCAACCAGTGATCTTCGTGATTCTTTGGTTCATAATAAAGAATTCGTTCCAACGACATTGTATACTTCTTGCCAGTTGTGTCAGAAATGTATAAATGAGAAGTATTCGTATTGTGGTTTACGGCGACAAAAACTTGATTCTCACTTGCATCAGCCACAAGATAACTCTAGTGGTAAAAGAAATCAAGGCGGGCAATGGACCTTTGACCTTACAGACAAAACTTCAAAAATTTTGAACTAGGGAAATCTTTTACCACAGCCTGAAAGAGCATCCTGAATTTACTAAAACTGCCAAGCTTGGTTGGGGAATGTTGTAAAATAAGGAAAATATAGCCGTGCAAAATTGGCAAATTTTGTATATTTTTCTATTACGCGCGGGAAATTAATACCCCGATCGAGAAATAGGGTAGGTAAATAGAAAATATTTGCCAACTTTGCACGGTTATATTTTCCTTACTTTACAACATTCCCCAAGCAAGCTCGACAGTTTTAGTAAATTCAGGATGCTCTTTCAGGCTCTGGTAAAAGATGTTCCTAGTTCAAAATTTTTGAAATTTTGTCTATAAGGTAAAAGGTCCATTGCTACGAATAAAAATTGGCAGTAAGAATTCCACGTTTATTAACGAACTTAAATTGTAGAAAATTTTGCATGCACGTAAAGCATACTTGAAATTAAAGTCTTTAGCTTAAGGTCACGTAATACGATGCAACTTTTCCTGCAACTTGCAATGCAGTTGTTACTTTGACAGATTATAACTAGCGAGAGCGTTCGAAAAAACACAACTTCGACCGTTAAGTTGGCCGTCATAATGAGCCTTCAGATAGTTATAAGAAGGGCAAAATCTCAAACATATAGTAAAGGTACACTATAACCCCAAATTTCACAATTTCGAAAAAAACCCTGAAATCGTCATAGTGACACGAATGTTTCTTATCGGAACGATGAAGATGGACAGCAAAATGTACAGTTCAGATCGGGATATAAAGAACGGATTATCCACTACAGTCCAACCCCCCTCTCGCGACAAATACCGAATGAATGCTCGATGGAAAATACGACGCTACATGTCATCTTAAAACTTTCGCAAAACTTGATCCTCTTTTCCATTTTTGCCAAAGAGAATCACGAAAGATTTCCTCAAAAACTTCGTAAAAGTGTACTGCAGATGCAGTATGTACATGCAAAATGAAGTACTAATAAATTCAAATTTCATTTGAAGTCTTACCTTCCTGTCAAGATCATTTGGAAACTCTGCTACTTCTATACCGTCGTAATGGTATCCTACAAGAAGATCTACACCTCCGCTGTTCTTCTAAAAACACCACATGATCACACGTTGAAAGTTCGTCTTTACTTTGTACGAACCATTTACACATTGAATAGGTATCACGTTCATGGAACACTCTTCAAAGTTCTTTTAAGGTAGATTCATTAGCAAATTCATACCGAAAAAATCTCACAATTTCTTTCATGAAACTTACAAGGAGAATTAACGTTTTAAATTCCAAACGTAAAGTAACTCTTTTGTATATTTTTAATTGTTATGCACATACTGTAATTTTTAATTTAAAGTATGTAGTAATTTGTTAACATTTTTAGTCTTTTAGGAGGGCGACAGGTTTGTTAGTGTATACTGTTATGTGCTACCCTCTGAAAACAAAGTTGATTTTTATCATTACAGCTACTATTATCATTGTCGAGCCTCAATGTCCCCCCCCCCCGACAGCAGGGCGCCTCACTGCACGTATGTTACTCAACGCCAAACGAATTGAAACGCCAAACGAATTGCCAAACGAATTGAAACATTCAACTCGCAACTTGGCGCCATTTATCCGACCGACTGAGCTTAAACCATACCAACTGCAATTACCTTCCTCGTTGCAAACAAGTATACATCATTGATTTCAAAATCCGTAACATTTGACAACACAGTTTGGCGGGTGCCATGTGAATGACCAAAATGACCACGAATAACATCAGAGGAGTTGTTTCCTAAAAGATGGAATATAGTGCCTTGAACCTTCTCGTTGTTGACAGCAGTACCCGGTGATCTTTGCGGGGTCAACTGTGGAGCGTATGCAGAAAAAGAAATTTTGAATATTTTGTTGTCTGAGGGGCAAACAAAAATGTGCTGGCCACAGAACACCCCCCCTGGTAGTAAAATCGTTAACAACCCCGAAACTGTCCTGCACTTTGCCCCTATGACAATAAATAATGATATGTAATTGCACCAAGTGGAGTGCAATTTGGTCTGACATCAAACGCGTAATTACTATCACAAGTTTGGTTTCAGACCAAAATTTCACGACAAGAAGTGCAAATTCCACTGTATTATACGTATTTCGAAATCATACTCAGTAAATCGAGACTTTAACAAGGCTTTCAAAAGTAGCCGGCGGCCGCCGGAGCTCCGTCGGTTGTTCCAACGTCTACTGCCGGCTACTTTTCATTCAAATGTTAAAACAACGCCGGCTACATTTTTGTTGTAGCCACCTACCGGTAGTTGAAATAAATCTGAAAGCCCTGCTTCAGTGAGTGTTTCAAATATGTATATTTTTTAAAAAAGAACAATGACGAAACTACAATGTAAATTATTTTGAAATTATAATGTATTGTACGCAATAAACCAAGACTTCCATTCTAGTTTTTAAAAAAAACTCAAATGTTATGTTATTTTTATTGAATTTGATTGGCTAGTTGAGTGGTATACCTTAATCTGATTGGTTGTTCCACAGAGAGTGATTTCAACTCTCGCATCAGCAAGAAATTTGAAATCGCCCTGCTGTGACTGGGATTCGTGCAGAAATCAGTCTGCTAAGAACCAATCAGATTTCTAGAAACACCACTGAAAAATGAAAGCAATAAAGTGAGATATAAACCGTCCATTTTAGTGCGCGAGACTTGTTTTAAGGCCGTTTTCCACTACGCGAATTTGTTCGAGCGATAAATAGATCTAGCGACATGATTGGCTTGCTTTCGACTTTTTCTCGGGGAATTTCTTTGCTAGCAAATCACGTTGCAAGATTTATTTTTCGCTCGAAAAAGTCCGCCTTGTGGAAAACAGGCCTTAGGTGGTAATTGGAAAAAACCCCTCATGAACTTGAATATAACAGTTTTAACCGCTAAATTAAATTGAATGTCAAAGTGAACTTAAAACACGCATATTAACACAAACTCTTCTGACAGTTTGCGAATTTTTCAGTCTATGGCAATTTTAACAATTGTTTACTATTTTTTATACATCTTCTGCAGTCAAATGACAGCAATTACCATTGTCTATTTCCAAGTACACGACATTATCTGATTCTTTATCTTTAAATCCCCTGAAAACAAAAATAAACATTTCATTATAACAACTCAAGGGTCCGCCGTGAGTAGAAAACAATAATCTCTCCTCACTAGAACTATAAATTAATAATATTCATAGCATGATTTACAAAGTGCAATGATCAAATATGCTGTAAGTCCCATGCACTTAAATTTGACATACCAAAAGTAGGATCTAACATGTTTTGCTCGTTCATTCCAAGTCGAGCCAAAGTCTTTGGAGTAATATATCTAAACAGAAATTGAAGAATTATCAGCATCTATTTTCTTATTTAGTGCAAATGGGCTAAAGTTAGCATTAATTAGCAACGACAAAACACAAAGGAGCATCGCCAGAAAGGGGATTAAGAGTGACAACTGGAGAATTTTCCCCACTTCTTTTCAAGATCTCTTGTTGTGGTGATCTAAATACAGTGAGAAAAAGCGGGGGGGGGGGGGCGGTAGGTGAAGATGAGAAATGCTTACTCACACTACGTGGTCTCAAACTATGACACTTGATCTAGTGTAAAGATATTTGATCATTGTCCGCATTCAAATGCACGAGGACAGTATGTTTCACATGTTTGTCAGGCCTAGTTTAGACGTCGCACTTCTGTCGAGTAAAATGTAATTCAAACAATAGACAATGAGATGACTACCTCATTATCATCTCATTACCTATGGTTTGAATTGTATTTTACTCGACAGAAGTGCGACGTCTAAACTAGGCCTCAGTTCAAAAGGCTGGTAGCTAAGGTTTCGTTTCTACTGTTTGCTCTTTTTAAGAAATTAAAAAAATTGGTATATTTTGCACTATTGCTAAAAGCCAATAGCGTTACCTCTGAAAATGACGACATTGCTACTAGTCACAATGACGTCAGGTCTTGCTTCCCTAACTTTCTATTGTCTAAAACCTACTATTTTTGTTTCATCATCATATGCCATAAGTCCACCACCCTTTGAAGCATGAAAGGTAATATCAGAGGGTTTAAATGACAGCGTAACAGGCGTGAGAGTTTCACAGTCATCCTTTGACGTGAAGAGCACGTTATTTGTCGTATCAGCAAAGATGTACTAAATAAATAAAATAGTCCATAGTCAATGGCATTGCCCGCTACCTTGAACAGAAACCCATTTCTGTGGATTTTCCAATACTATTTTAAGCATTTTTCTTCTGTAATCTCGAACTTGTTTAACTCCAGCTTCCAGATATCTTGAACAAATTTCGGCTCCTGGTTTATTTGTTTTGTTTTGCCTACTTTATTGCACTTAAGTGGCAAGTGTGCAAACCAAACTCTAAGACAAATGAGAGGCACTCCCCCACAACTAGTAATCAATGTATATATATATATAGATATGAACATAAACCAGTAGCCCAATTTTACAATGCATGATGAGTGATAAACATCAGAAGTTTCAGAACACGCCTGGTACTACACAACACATTGTTACATCATACAAAATCATGCATTCTGTTATTCTGTGTCAAACGCCATTATTCTAGTCTATGAATACACCTTAACTTTTTCACATGAAAAGAGTCTGTCAAAGAGTCTATCAGCTGCTCTAACAGAAGTCACAGGCTTTCTCTGGGTACTCTGGTTTCCTGTTGTAATGTTGGGTTGACCAGTGTAAACAGGTTAATAGTTGATTTTTGAAAGAATAAACAGTCTAGATACGGTA
>JAODVM010092094.1:0-16608 GCA_025400095.1 Phenganax marumi | reverse complement strand
ATATAACGCAAGATATAACGCAATTCTTCTTTAAATGACTCAAATGCTGTAAATAAGTACAATCCCTGACCTTGAAACGAGCACGCACGATACTAAATGTAAAAACCTAATTACCCTACACCTTCTGTAAATCTAAACCAAAGATATAATAGTGTTCCATACTAAATTTAGATGCACCCAACATTTGTTTATAAAACTCGTAACCTATACTTGATTAATGATATAATCCAATTATCCCATTGTCTTGTCGGTATACGACAGTAAAATATTGATCCCCCGGGACTCCCAAAAAAACTTTTTGCCGACAGACTTGAAAAACATGCAAGTTTACACTTTTCCAAAACCTGTTTTTGAAATATTTCAAAACGAAGTTTTATTCAATCAGGGTAAAGTTTTAGTAATGAAAACAAATACGCTAGAAGTCATTTATGTTTGGGTAATAAACATAAGGTGAAGCAAAAAACAAGTTATTTCAAAAGAGACTATAGCCAGTGTGGGGGTGTATTGTAGAGAATTCCATTGTTTCTGTCATTTACAGGATTATACAAGAAACAAAAGTAAGTCTAAAGCTAACACAACTTCCGCAACAAAATATTTTTTAAAATTTTTCAGTCAAAATGGCTTCGAATCAAAGCAAGCTTCGTGATGAGAGAAACTATGTTAGTGAATATTAAATTAAATTGCGTCTTTTCGCCTCGGTCAAAATCTCTGTGATCACAATACCACGCATTTTGAACGAGTAAAAAAGTGTGTCATTCTTTTTTAAAATTTTACATGAACAAAAGCACAATAGGTCAAAAAAATTACCAGAAAAATTCTTTGCCAAGTCAGGTCCATCTTCGGCAGACTTCAAAATACCCTGATCTTCCTGTTCATCCTCCTTCCAAAATTCAGCTTTGGATGACAGCAACGATTCCACAGAAAACGATGAAAACACCGCCTTGGTTTTGGACATAATCTTCCCCGATGAACACAGTTCTATAAACTGATTTTCAATATACCGGCTCGTGTGTTCCAAATTGCGGCGGTCTCCGCGTTTCTTGGGGTCTAAACATGGATTGACGGCTTGTCTACCGCAAACTTCAAACCTCGTTAG
This sequence comes from Phenganax marumi, assembly GCA_025400095.1. Lineage (NCBI taxonomy): Eukaryota > Metazoa > Cnidaria > Anthozoa > Malacalcyonacea > Clavulariidae > Phenganax > Phenganax marumi. The sequence goes on along the minus strand of JAODVM010092094.1, from coordinate 15,512 downwards.
GCTAATAGCTTTTTAAATCGATAAGGAATAGAGCAATATTAATTAATTAATAGTGTGATCATTGCGCGATCAGGAATACATTGAAAGCAGGCCGATCTAATGTGCGCTACCTGTCAGGCAAATTAGAGTTTGGTGCCCTTTCATTCGCGCGCAATGCCGTGACAGTTGTAGTGAGATGGAAAGACACCGACTTGCTAGACGCAACGGAACCATCTCTGTAAATTTGCATTAATCGCGCAACATTTTGACATAAATGCGCAACTTTAGAATCAAATTAGCAGAGATAAACGCCGTGTAAATGTACAAATTTATATAAATAGCGCGCAACCACTTCTCATAACGCCCACAAGTACGCACGTGTAGCGCACGCCATAATTTAAATTTCGATTAATCGGTCTTCGTATCGTGAGAAATAGATGTCTTGTAAAAATTCGCATAGATCGCGTCGGCCGACAAACTGAATAGCACGCAATTTGTTCAAAAACAAGCCGAGGTAGTTTCCTAAATGGCGCTATATAGTTTACAAATTGCGCTTTTTGCGGCGCTATAAATGGGAAATAAACTATAGTAGGGAAATTCGATTGGGGTCTAACGATCCTTTGATAGTTTGTCGGTCCATTGCGGGTCTATTGAACAAGAATGAATGTAAAACGCATCTGTGTATGCGCCTCGCAGCGTCGCATCGCGTTGGCCAGATACCGAACTAACGACTTTTCATAATTTAGGAAATATAGAATGCTTGTTTACATCAATTCAACATTTCTGACAAAGCATTTTTTATTATACTCAGATATAGCACAATTTTAGTCCAATCGCACATTAAATTTCCCCAGTTTAAATGCATATATTGTCTTGAACTCACGGTTACATTCATATTATATATTATTGCTTTAAATTTATGCAATGCCATCAATGACAATGGTCGACCGTGGACAGACAAAGCCAAAAATCATCATGGTTCATGTTTGTTGTATTAACTATGAAAAAAACCCCGCGAGGGTTCGGGACCTTATCAAAAAGAACCTTACTATCTCATGTAAATAAGAAATTAACAAGTGTTCTTACTCGTAGTTTTACATTACGTGCATTTTCATTGCACAAATCTAGGAAATGACAGTTTTGTATCTTCGACGTAAGTCTGAAGCAGCCGGCTTTTATTTTTTTTCTTATAAAAATTCCAAACTACACAGCTCTTAAATACATTACGAATTGCGTGATATGTACTTATTACGTGCGCTAAAATTAAATACTAGCGGAAATTATACGGACACAATGTGTACAAATAGATTACTATGAATAAGGTAAAAGAAAGGAAACATAAAGCTGATGTTTCCTTTCCTAACTGATCCGATGTATCCGTGATTCCAATGACAACTAATCATTGTTTTGCAGGACACATATCATCGAATCCACTAGTCACTTAATGATTTATCTCGCTTCAATAAAATACACTGCACTCTTTTGCCTCAATATCTTAATTTTGCTTCTACTTTTTTAAATTTTCAATTTATGTTACTTAGTTGACTAGAGCATTGTAACTTTCCCAAATTCACTAATAAAATAGAGACAATAATTTATCATCTACAGATAGTAGCCAGACAGTAAATTAATTTTAATCTTATGAGCTTTTACCAATCACAAGTGCTTACATTACATGTGAACATTATAATGTTTCATATGACAGTATGAGCTATTGAAATGTTCATATGGTTTGTAAAACTGTTTGTACTTGGAGTGTTTACAGTTAAATATCTCAGCAATTTTGAAGTCACTAAATTACAATCTTTCTGCAACATAATGTCAATACCAGTTCTCTCCCAACTGTGCAATTAATATTAATGACTTCTAATTTGCAAGCATAAAGTTTAAGGATGCCACACAAACACATCAGGTAAGCCTTTACAGTTTAACCCTGTCATGGTTAATAGCACTACATCTGTTAACTGGGACGATGTTGAACAAATTGCTCCCACAAGAGAACAATTTGTCCACAGTAATTTGTCATCCTACAGTATTATTATAGTCAAGAGATACAGCATGTAACACCATACAAGTAGTTATAACCAGGGCTCAAGATTTAAATTTTTTACCAATATCCAAGTGGATACTAGGGACTTAAAATTTGGTATCCCAATTTCATATTTATTATCCAAGATTTGGACAGTAAGCAGTACCCAATTACAGCACCCACTCTTCACAAAATTGGACTCCTTGTCATAAAGCCTCCCCCCGTTTAAACAAGTACTACGAAACATCTTACTGTTCGTTATGGTCACCTATGAACTTTGCAAGCCATTGTTTCAATTTTTATCATATTATTTCAGTATCCCCAACAGATACTAAACCTATAATATCTAGTATCCAAAATTAAAATCTGGTATCCTGTGGATATCGGGATACCGCTAATCTTGAGCCCTGAATTATAGTCAAGAGATAACAGCATGTAACACTATACAAGTACTTATAACAATCTCATCCTTCTTACCTAGTTTCCAGTGGCTTTAGCAGCAAATTGTTGAAATTGTTGTTGAAGCATTCCTAATGTTTGTTTATGTTTCTGGAACTTGCTTTCAAGATCCTTTATACTATTGTCATGACGTTCCCTACAAGATAATATCAACTCTTCAAACAAAATCTTCCCTACTGTCACACTACTTTGCCTAAAGGCCGTTTTCCATTTCAGGAGCACCGTAGCATAACGTAGCTGATCTCTTTTTTCTGTGAGCACCAGAGCATAGCTGATGACCTTAGAATAAAGAAATATGCTACAGTATGCTACGATATAATTGAATTGGGACCAGTCTTAAGCCCCCAATGGCCTTGTACATGTTGACAGTTAAACACTCTACTGAGCAAACAGACAACTGGGAGCATTAGGGAAGGCACAACATTGGCCCCACAAATGTACAAAGGGGCCGTTCACAAAATATGTGACGCTTTGGGGAGTAGGGGGGTCATTAATCATGTGTCACGTATCGTCACAAGGGGAGAGGGGGTGAAGCAGCTTCTGTCACATGACGTTTTGATGTTTATGGTGCATTCAAAATTACAATAAATTTGTGATTAAATCAGAAGAAAGAGCCCCAGAATGGGAACTTCCCAAATAGACAAATAATTGGAAATGTTATATTAAAATTCAAATTTTCTGATCATGTTTATTAACAATCAACAGCGGAGAAGGGAGGGGGGGTCAGTTCTTGTGGCGTCACGTAGTTTTGCAGGGGGTATAACACCAAACGTCACAGAGCGTCACAGGGGGTAGGGGGTGTAAAAAAATGGGCAAAAAGCGTCACATATTTTGTGAACAGCCCCAAATGTCACACTTACAGTTCCTTCGTTATATACTCAATTCTCTTCAACACAGTATCTTTAGCTTCTGCAGGATCTTGTTTTACCAAAACTGGACCAATCAACTTGTAGATAGTACCATCCTCAATATGATTCAACTCCTAGCATGAACAATAGAAGTTAATAATAACTCCACTTCACTATCAACAAACACATCTCTATCAACTTGTGTAGTCTTACCATTAAATATAAAATAACTTAGGACTATTACAAAAAGTACCTCCAGAACAACTTTGTTCTCATTAAGCTGTGCATCAAGCTTTTGACGAGTGTCCACAGTCTTGTGAATACCTGATAAAAACAGAATACTCACTGGTAGTAAAAGACCAAGGGCTACTGCAGTTTAGCAAACACCTTATGCTGCTGGCCATTCAGATATATTAGATCAAGAATCGCAAGCCCACAATCTCACCCTAACCCTGCCCTAAACCTAAACTGATGTCTGCTAAACTGTAGTCTAGCCAAAAACCGTGGTTTTAGCACAAATTATGATGTAAAATTGTGTGACCAAAAAAAGGAGTCAATAATCCTATTGGTTAGTTTCTCTGTTGAACCAAATTTACATCCCCCAGTGCAAAATACAGCTTTTGAATACTAAGCTATAACAAATAATACGTCTAAATGGACAGCTTTTGAATTTCCCACAATCTCGACTTTTGCAAAGCGATTCACATTCACAAATAAGTAGACAGAGTTTGACATTTATTTTGACATAAATTTTTGACACAAGTTTTTTCACCCACGAAATAGGCAACTGTGTAAACTATTATATACAACGTAAAACTAAGTGTTAGAGAGCAAAACAAAAGAGGTTTTGAATACTTTTCTGTATTCCTTGGAAGTTTTCTAGCTCTTGTTTCATTTGACTTTGAACTGACTCCATAGTGGCTGCCATATTGAAAACACGCGGAAAGAAGAGTTACACTACACGCATGCGTACACGGACATTTTCCTTATTCTTTTTAACTTTGTCAAATTGATGAAAATGAACCAAATTAAATTGCTTTGTTCTCAAGAACTGCGCATTTCTCAACCCAAAAATAATAACTACGTAATAAACCATCTTTCCAATTTTCAGGTATTCAGTTTCTCGAGAGTTTATATACAATTTCTTACTGTAAATTTGACTTGCCAGTAGTTGAAAATTCATAGTGCTTTATTCACATTTATTCCCTAAGTTGCGGGCAGGGCAAAATTTAGGGCTTGCTTGCCATCCTGTTCGCAGGTAATTCAAACCAACTGATAGCTTACACAGATGTTGCATTATAATGTCTATAAATGTATTTAAAAGGCGTTGTTTACTACTTTTCCGGCATAAAGTACCATTGAGACAATTCGTGACTCAGAATGCTGGCAAATCGTCACGGGTCAGAGCACCTTTGTTGCTTGCGGCAATGCCGGTTGTCACATTTGGCCTCGGAACATGGCAAGTGTATCGACTACAGTGGAAAAAATCACTGATTCAGCAACTTGAAGATAGAACAATGAAAGAACCACTGGAAATAGCTGACAGGTTAGACCTCGCAGTTCTATCGCAATGTGCCCTACTGCACCCTACTTTGTAGCAGTATTCTTTTCTGTCAGATGTCAGAGGATGTCACTCATCAGATTGAGATTCTTGCATCTTAGCAGTGCACCACTTTCCCATACAGCTTAGATTTTTTAAAAGATGAAGACATGGAGTACAGACGGGTCAAAATCAGAGGCACATTTGACCACACCAAAGAGATCCACATATTTCCTCGATCACAAAACAATGACGAGAGGTCTTCAGGAATGGGAAGAAATCCAACTGGTGCTCAAATTGTTACTCCCTTTCAATTATCCACAGGGTAATGTAGACTCAACTAGTTTAAAGCTGAATACAGTTGAACAAGTCTAATTTTGGCCTTCGAAGGAGCACTAAAACTGAAGTCTTGTGTTTTAGTGAAAAAATTCTGGTAAATCGCGGATGGGTTGACAAGTCAAAAATGAATCCTTCAGCACGACCGCAAGGCCAGGTATGATTTGTTGATAACAATGCAGTAATAGTTCATGCAGATTGAACTGGCATTCTGAAACTTTAGGTTCCTGATGAAGTTGAATTTGTTGCTTTTATCCGCATGGGACAAAAGGTCAGTTTATGAATTAAATTTCAAAAGAACTGTTATTTATCTATTGTTCATCAACATCTTGTTGCTTATCCAGAGACCTCAGTTTGTTCCCAAAAATGATGTGGAGAAGAACCATTGGCATTTCTGTGATGTGGATCAGATGGCAGAAGTCGCCCAAACATTACCTATCTTAGTGGATGCTGATGCAGGTTGCCCAGTAATTAGATTGTAATGTTTATAAGGATTAATCCTTTTCTATGACATTTTTCAAGAATGTCATCGTTTGTTTATCATCTACTTGCTAAATTTTTGAATGTTGCATTTTAAATTTTGCTAAATGTTTAATTTTCTACTTCCTAAATTTTTAAAGCTTGACTTTCCGTTATATTGTAATTGCACTATATTGGGTGCCTTGCCGAGTGTTTTCCAGAAATGTTTGTAAATTGTGTGTTATGCTTTCTTCTGCTAAAGGAAGTACCGTTTCGGGCGGACCGATTGGAGGGCAGACGAGAATATACTTGAGAAATGAACACTTACAATATATCATAACTTGGTAAGGTTCAATGCTAAGATATTTTGATATTAGGTAAGGAATTGCACCATTTAAAGAAGACCTGTGATATATCTGAAGCAAATATTTTTTCTCCATGATTTGCCGTTATCAAGATCAGGGATGGTACATGTGTTGAGTCATTTGAAAAAGATTGGTAGTTCCATTTCTCATACAACAATCAGAACGGAAAGTCATTGTGGCATAATTTGTCCGTTTCTTTGTGTTATAGGTATGGTCTATCAATTGCTACAGCTTTAATGTTCTATAAATTTCGAAAACCTGGAAAATGGAAATGAGTAAAACTTGCTAAACCCTGCGTACTTTAACTACACAATTGACTCTGGTCCGTAAATAAATTATTTTAAAGAATTAAAAACATTGAAATATTTGAAAAATAATTATATCTTAAGTGTTTAAAACGTGTGTACTTAAGTAACCTTAACGACACTGCAATTAATGTATCCATTACCCGACCACGCTTGTTTAGTCTTTCATATATTTCAAAGACTCGATTGTCTCTTTGATTTTGTTGTTAAAAATATAGACAATCTTCCTTTTTAATGTTTCGGAAACTTGGATAAAAAAGAGACGTCAATCTATTATATCGTTATTAAAAATAGTTTAGTCTGGTTGACCAAAGAATGTTCCGGATAAGTGGGGCTACGCAATGCCTCCAAACTTGTGAAAAGTTTTGGAATTCTTTGGTTAAATTTAATAATGATTGTAACGACTTTGAAGCACTGCTTGAAGATATATACGTAGTTTTGTATTAATTTATGCAATTTGAACCTCAATTTTTTCAGTGTAACTTCTCCCAACGTCCACACCATTGTTCGTTTATACAAGTGATTAAAAAATAAGATTTGATTACGAGTAGACAATTATAAGATATTAGAGAACTTTAGACTTGACTGAGAGTACACGATGTTGAAGAGCTTAAGATTTGTCTACAAGTAAGATATTGAAGGTCATTTTGCAAAAACAACAGATTATTGTCCAGTGTATAGTTTCCTGTACTTCAAAAAGTGCTGTGTTAAGTTCAAGTGATGCCAGTCGTTTGGTATTTCTCGCCCCATGCAATAGTTCCTTTTAATAAGGACCGGACCCCGGACGTGCGAGAGACGACACGACTAAAAAGATATAAGAGAGCTTAAGATTCGATTACTAGTGCGAAAATGGAAGGTGTTTGGCATTTTTAGATGTGAAGACTATACGTGTACAAATGCACGATATTAGTGTTGACAATACTTGAAGTAAGTTCAACTAGACGAATAAAATCGACATGGTGCCATTCACCTAAGAGTGCTCGACAGTCGCACTTGTAATTTAACACCATGTTCACCACCCATGCGGCTGTAGTATACTACCTGTTGCAGTATTGCCTTCGATTGCTGAATTCGCCTCATACTCTTGCAACGGCACGAATGCTGAAATCACGTCTGAGATATAGTTAAGCGTTGTTGTTTTGGAAACAAGACAAAAAACATAACACAAATCAACCGCAGAGGTCAGAGTAATTGCTTCGGATAGCCGTTACAAGTGGTGTAAATTTGTCTATCAAAATGAAATGTAACATATTGAATAAGGTACTTCCTCTTCCAAACCACAAAATGAGGGTGCAATCGAACGCTTTGATGAGATACACGTAATCGATCTATAATGCATCTTTGTGTCATAAGAACATTTTAATTAGCTCAGCGTAATATCAGTTGTGAAAACATGATTTTAATGCATGAATCTGCAGCAGTTCGAACTCATATCTGAAACTCTCTAATATCTTACGGTCGTATACTCTAATATCTGGTAGCGCCCTCCAATATAGTGAGTAGTCCCCCTCGTATTCGAAGGCAAGTCTAAACCTGTCCAATATTTTATAGTTGTAGTCTTAAACATAGTCATCAAATCTAAAGCTTTCTAATATCTTGTAGTAGTTTTCCAAAAGTAAAATGTAAAGTTAATAAGCGAGGTGCCCAAGTTCGAGCCCAAGTTGCTATGAACTTGCCCTAGCACTTGTTGCTGATTGACTGGCTTTTCAAGTGCAACGCTTGACCTCACGTTTAACCTAATCATGAATCTGCAAAATGAAAACATTGAGAAATATGTTCTCATACGTGCAAGTCTCCGGTTCAGTATGTCTGCTGTGCAATTGTGGCAATCCGCGGCGGATTCCAATGTATTAGTCGATTTTAAGTTTTGCATCAAAAATATCGATTCGTCAGCCCGGATATCCAGATAGTCATAAGATGCTCATATACGGCCGGAACCGGTAACAAATATTATATTTCAAATCTGAATTGTGCTTTTACACTACACGCCTTTTACTACAGGGAAATAAATAGCAATGCGTATATAAAAATAAAATAATGGGATGGCTTAAACCTTTCCTTGTTCGTGAGAAAAGAATTGTTGCTGTACGATTTGCGCCGGCGTCTCTTCGAGGTGACAGCCGGTACGCCCCGGCTTCGATCACCTTCTTGACGTTTTTGTTTTTTTTTTGTTTCTCAAAAATATACTCTATTGAAACATGATCTATGAAAAATAAATCCTGCTGAAAATATACTCCATTAAGTATAAAACGCCACAGATCATGCACAACATTTGCGCCCACGTTGTGTGTGATACTGACAATTAAGTTCTACTCGAATCCATCTATACTATGTTGAATCTCTAAGTTTTCATAGAACAAAGAACTCGGTTAAGAGTTCACAAATATGCACATGCATAACAACTGGCAATCTAGATTCAAGCAATTCCTTGTGGTTTCAGCGCATTCAAATTAAGATATTTAAGGATCCTTCAAGTGCTTACGCGAGAGGAAGCGTTCAACTCCCGCCCTTCGCGTAAAAATGTGTTGGCGGACAAGACACGCGACGCACTTATGCAAAAGCAACGAACAAAGATATATAACAGAGCACAAGAACACATGAGACTGCATTTTCAAAGCAAAAACATTTGAAGCCCGACAAGAGTATTCGCGTAAAGAGTTATTTGAAAACGTTCCAGAAACTTAGTGCGGCGGTCAGTTATTTCATTTTCACGGTCTGAAATGGCGTGTATGTTTGAAAAAGTGAACAGCCCCGATCAAGGTAATGTTTGTACGTGATAATTATGGCAATCAAATTAAGTTTAGCATTGTAGGAAATAAGTAGGGATTAGCTGTGATCTCGCAACTTCTTTAATTTACAGCTAGTGCAAATATACATGCCTAGCGATAATTTTGTGTAGGACAAAAATTGACAAGTTTTTCCTGGATAAGAAATCTTGTTTAAAACATAACAACTCATGTTAGTTTTTAAACAAGGAAGCGCTCATGTCTAGGAAACTAGTTTTTCAGCACAGACGAGAAATTAAGTGAGCTCGTCCTAGAGAATTGACAATGGAAATTGTTCGTCGTACAAGCGAACAAGTTAACAAGTGTACCATTTTTCATATCGAGAAAAATGCTACCACGAAACACAAATGATAACTGTAGGTTTCGTGACTGTCTATTTCTGTATACAAAACAGATGAAAACCGACATAACAATTACATCATAATATCACCTCGGGTAACTTCCTTCGAACGTGACACCAAAAACAAGGTGAAGCTAACAGTGTCCTAAAAACACGATATCTAATCAATATGTTGCATGTCAGTGATAAATTAGTGAAACAAACTGTTAAGAAAATCACAGTTTTAGCAAAAAATTGAACGACAGCAGATGGTGGTGAACGACTTGATAAAGTTGTCTCAAGATATAACATTCATTATAAAAACCAATTTAAAGGTCTTTATCTCTTTGGTTTGTTTGGAAGGTTTTTCTCATATACTCCTACAACCGAAATATTTGTACACTAAAATGCAGAGGTGAAGTCCAATGTGCGCCTACGCTTCTACATAAATGTCGTTTAACGGTCGTAAAACACTCAGAATGTTAATAATTTTAATGTAGTGAATGCGTCTTTTAAAAGGAGTTTCCGAATGTCCTTTAAGTGAATATAAAAGATGAAAACTAAGTTTCAAACATCCAATTTACACTTTTGTTGAAGTTGTTCAATCAACTCACAAAAGCATGGTTAATCTTTCTAGCGGTTTAACCTAGTTTCCAAATAGTGGCCGACGTCTACAAGTCCCTTCATCTGTGATTATTACTGGTGAGTGAAATCGTATGTCTATCAGAAAGTTTCTTCCTCAATGATAAAGAACACAAGTCTGAACAAAAGTAGTGACTTCCCGAGGTAAAAAAGTTTTATATAGTGCCATCTGCGCATGTGCAGTGTAGAGCCTCCGCGATCACAACATGATAATTCGTCTACTTGTACTTTTTTGCGTATTCTCAAACCGATTGGTGTTTGACATAAGTTGATTTATATTTAAAGCAAAATAATAAGTCATAGATGGCTTCATCAGTTCGTTTGTAAAATATAAACGACACCAAAGTTTACAAACGGCTGCAGTTTGTCTGCATGAAGATGTGCGCACTTGAAACGACCCAGGAGGAATTAATTTGTGGTTACAATAATTATCAAAACATGTGGGTATGGTCCGAATAGTGGTTGTACCGATAAGATCGGACGTGCAATCTGTGCGGGAAAAACTATTGCAAACGTCATCCTTGAAATCTGTTCCCATACCAAAACTGCATGAGCAATGATAGCATTGCGAAAAAACAGCATTCATAATTTCCTATCACTCCGAGGAGAAAGGCCAGTTAGAGAGAGGGCATCGACATTAATTCATTTGGCATCAAAAAAGAGCTAAGACAGTAAGTAGCCAATATTACTCGCATTTCATGAAGAAGTTAAAAATAGACATTGGCATATTTGGCGGTATACTTGGCTGCGATTTAAAATTAGATAACTTGTTGGGGTTTTTTTTCTTCGCTTCAACGCTATTACTACGGTGTAACATAACGTATTAAAGAAAGTTAACTGCAGTTGTATAACTTTGAAATTCGCCCCATTGCTTGTAGCATTTGGAATTTAAACCACTTCGCAATTAAATTTATTAGTAACGTCAAGTTTTTGATATAAGTTCCAGGGACACACAAAGAGACGCTATAGCTAGCCAGGCTATACTACTCGCAATATTTAAACCTAGCAAGTGTTGAGTGCCTAATGTGTACCACAAACGGACAGATAATGCATTCTCAAACCGCTAACCGCGTGGCATCGGCAAACCACAACTTAACAAGTTCAATATCATTGTCAAAGTCAACGGAGGTCATACCCTCCATGTAAACTGGCACGGTTAAAATTAGCCAGACTCATTCTCCAAAAAAGTCAGTTCTCAAACTTTTAGATGCTTTGTACGCCTACAGATTTTAGTACACCGGCCAAAGCATACAAAAGAAACAATAAAAGCTTTCTAAGTTTAACAAAGAAAGCCGCACAAAGAACTGAAAGAAGCTGGAGTGCTCTTTTGGACATTTTTTGGAAAAAATGGGAAGCAATCGTTGAAAGCGTCTAAATATACATTTCTCGTACGCAGTACTGCGTGGGAGACACTTTATTATAGATTTGTAGTAAACAGTTACTACGAGTTTTCCTGTCTAGAAAGCTCGCTGCGATATATACTGGTTTTACCAAGTTTTAGGAAAAAGCACCTTTGGGAAGACAGTAAATGTTAGTCATATTATCGTGAGAAAGTATTAGCTAAGCTACGATAATTCTCCCGATATTGTGTTGTGGCGGAAAAAGCACGTCAACTAGTGAATAAATATTTACTATTTTACTACATGATCACCAGACGGAAACGATAAACATTGTGACGATGAACATTATCATAAATTAATAACAATAAGTTATCATAAATTAAAATGAATTGCCCGAAGATAACAGTAGCATAAGTTTCAACCTGTTGTCGAGTTCATAGTGTTTAATAAATTTGACGTAAAAACATCGCTTTGATATGGTTTTTAAAGGGATCACAGGTAATTTTACATACTCACAAACAGTAGGACTATTGTCCTACATTGTAGCTTAATTATTTGTACAAATGTGTCTGTATAGAAATACGTAAACCATAGCACCGCTTATATAATCCGATCATTATAGACTATTTTCTTGTAAAAGTCGTGCTTTTCGCCGAGTTTTAAACGATATTTACAACTTGAATGTCACAGCTTTCCAAGCAATATTATCACAATTTTTGAAGCTTTTTCTAACTGTTTATAAACAACTAAGACATTTGATATTTCGGTCAAGAGCATGTATTAAAAATGTCGGTTAATCATTAACCATGCCTTGAGCTATTGAGTAACCTATATGTGTTACGTTTAGATTTAGGCTAAGGAACTGTGCTGGTAAGGTACACTTTGTACATTTCTGATGCTACCAAAAAGAACAGTTCCTTAACAAAAAATTTGCCTACACATCTTTCGTTTCTCAGAACGCCACTCTACCTATTGAATTATCAATTTAGTCAACAACCTGGATTGGGCTGGCTGCTAGTTGCATGCAACAAGATATTGCACTACTCTTTGCCTTTTTTGTAACTTGAAAAATCTTGGCTATAGTTCACAAAGGCAGTGTATTGTTGTTTGTGATGATAAGACTTCTCCGTGGTGGCAAGAGTTGTCCCAATATGTTATTAAGAAGGTCAAGGGGAAGGCTAGTAGCATAGGTCAATGCAGTGAAGTTTCTGTTGAAATACTATCTACTATGTGTTACATAAAGGAGTATGTGTACATAAAGAACTATGTGTTACAATAAAGGAGTTTTGTGATGACTATCCTACCCCTGACTAGGACACCAGGCTGAAATGTCCAAATGTTTGCTGGGTATTAAATTGCATACTCTCGCTATATGTTACATTCATTTTACTAACCAAACATCTCAATATCATGCCTGCCTGGCAGGCTTGATATTGAGATTTCGTCTGACTGAGGCCAATGTTTGGCCAAGTTATCCACCAAAGCAAAGATACATTCATATGAAGTGAACAGAGTAGTATTAAAAAGGCATAAATAAATACTAAGAGACTAGCACGGTAAATATTCCTAAATTTGAAAAGTTTCAAACAAAGTTTATTAATATTTGAAAGCATGGTAAGTCAGTAATAAAGCTAGCATATGACACTTTAACTAACAAAACAACTAATGATGCAACAAACCTATAGTTTCTCTTCTCCTAAAAGTTGTTTTCGTTCGATGAAACAGAACTTCTACTAGCCATTTTGTTTAGCAATTTCGTGAATTTTCGCCATTTTCGCGCGCATTTCAACACGAGCCGTGCTTCGCAGGAGGCTTGGGCACTAGACGGTGCAAAACGTCATTTTGGACCAATTTCGATGGAAAAAAAACTACATTGCGCACTGAAAACAATGGAACCCGCGAACATCAGGAAGTTATGATGGCTAAAGCATAGTCGCAACGTTGAACATGATTAATCTTTTTTATACTAAAGTAAACCGGAGGACAACGAGGTTAAAAAAAAAGCAGTTTTAAAAAACTGTTTTAAAAAAACAGTTTCAATAAAAAAATCTCGTTTTCACATTCGTAATCAAATCTAAAGCTCCAGCTCTTTGTCGTCTTACAATCGGCGTGGAATCAAACGTGTCGTTATGCACACGGAATTTCATAAATTGAATTCGGCTTCCTACAAGTGCATATTACGGCCAATGTTGTATAACCTGGATAGATATTTGCATGACAAAAGAGGTGGATGATTAGCGGCCCCATATTGTACTTTATAGTTTGCCTTAATTGTTCGGCCAGGAGTGCCGCGATAATACTAGAAACAGTAACACGCTTGCCTATCACTTTCGACCAATCAATGCGTGGAAAATTATAGTGCTAGCCAATCAGGGTAGAGATAATTACAGCGGGAGCCAATCAATGCGGAGATAATTGTTAGCGTGGTGAAGTGGCCAGCTGGCGAAAATGTGCGACAGAGATTGAATAAAATGCTTTTCTTAGGCATATGAGGCGGTTATATCCAGGTTTTACAAACACAGATGGTGAGTAAACTTGAGGATATTCATTTCAACATTTTAGAACAAAAAGACGAAGATTCAATGGATCTTACAGCCGGCTTACTAACGCAGCCAGTGAGCGAACAACTCACGGTGAGTGACTTTTAAAACAGTTTTACGATCAAAATACAAAACTTTCAAAGCTTCATACTTCCGTTTCATGTAATTTGTGTCAAGTTTCCATAAATTGTTCCTATGTCAGTTTCCATAAATTTTTCGGTTTTACGGTACGTTCATTATTTTTCGATGACGTGTTTTAAAATAAATTAAATCAAAGCACAACTTTTCCATCGCTTTTCATGCAGCATAGCTAAAAAGTTGTGAAATTTTAAAAACGTTATCGGAAACCTATAGAATACTGTAGTCGTTGTTGCTGTACAAAACAACTTGCAGCGAAGGACACAACACAGTTTAGTATCCTACCTTACTTTACAGAATTTTGAAAAGGTTGTAAATGCCTTGTTTTAAAGACTATTGTCTATGGCAGAATCTAAAATTATAGCGTTGTTCTGTCACTAAAGGATGTGTGTTTCGTTGGAAAAGTGCATAATTTTATGTATGACATATACGTTTTGTAGTATATTTTGATGCCGTGGCAAACTATAATGTTGGACCGCAATTAGAGGTGTTAACTTGTGGATAATGTGTCTAAATGAAATGATATATGGCCTTGTTTGTTTTAAACGTTACATACACGACATTTGATTTGTAGTCCAATTTATACTAGCTTATGCTTATCCATAAAAACTCGTATAAAAATCATAAGATGTACAAAATCTACTACGCCACACTATAGGTCTCGAAATAAGAAGAGTCAAACAGACCCACCACGTAGCTTAATGGTTGATCGCAAGTTCGAAACCCGCTGTTGCTAGTGAATTTCGAAAACTTTTAACAAGCTTGTTTTATTCTTTTAACGACTTGGATTTTTTTAAAAACATTTTTCTTAACTAAAATGTGAGAAACACTATGGTAATTAATTATAAGCTCGAGATTACGCTATGTTTTCAGTCTGTCATTTTCAGAACAAGAGCATTGACAACAACATCATGTCACCTGATCATACTATTTAATTTGCTATCCTAGACTCCCACAGAAGTATGCACGGGTTGCGATGAGCTGGTCACTGATCGCTATATACTCAAGGTCGCTGATAGCCGCTGGCATGCTCGCTGTCTCAAGTGCTGTATTTGTCAGTGTAATTTAGAAAATGCGCCCACGTGTTACTCGAAGGATAAAAAGATGTATTGTAAGGAAGATTATGCAAGGTAAGCAGCTTGAATATATGTTTTGCTATTCGGGTTGTTTAAAGACGAATAGCAATATATCTTCCTGTGCATATACATTATCTTCGTAGATTTAAAGTGTATCTTTATCAAGGTCAGGGATTGTACATATGTATGAGTTATTCAGAAAAGTCTCGCAGTCCATTTCGCTATGGAAAAACTTGATTTTCTGCGGAAAATTGTTTGAGTGAATTGAATAACTGTAGAGCTGCTCCCATCGGCTTATTATCATAATCGATTAATCGTTGTGAAAAAATCGATTAAATCGATTAATCGTGT